>JAMKCH010020175.1:0-102921 GCA_023653785.1 Ophioderma brevispina
AATTTAAAAAAAAAAAAAATTAATCATATGTTCAATATACCGTTGGATGCTATCCTCTAGGAAAGCGAAGGACGCCTTTCGAAACCTAACACCTATAGATGATATCTAATGCTCTTCTTCAAATTCTCTAAAAAAAACCGACCCACCTTGATAGCTCATCGTTTAGAGCGTCGTGCATGTATAAATTAAACGAATCGCCGGTTCGAATCCGGCCAAGCTCACATGGGTTTTTGTCAACACTATCGTGCGCTGGTCATCTCCATGGAAAGATTAATAATATAATACATCCTGTCTGCCTGTAGAACTAAGTAGTTGGTAAATTTGTGACATAAAATAGTTTTATCTTTTCACCCAAATAACGGGTCACCGGTCCATAGTCCGATTTTGATGGATCTTTTGGACTCTGGCCGGTCAATAGTTTATTTTGATGGGAACTTTGGACTCGTCATATTAAACATCGCCCGTGCTAGTGATTTGGACTAATGGGGAGCTCAACTTCGCTAAATCTGACGGAATTAGGCTAGTCCTAAACACTATGTATTTTAATATTTTTATTACTTGATGCATTTCCACCCAAGAAAATGACAACAATATTTTCATGCTGTTATATAAAACAATATTTAAAAAAGGACAAAATCAAAAATGTTAAAAATATTTTTTACCATTGCCCCTCATGAGCAGTAAATTTTTGTATCTAAGTGCTGATAGGATTGTGCGCTTGGCCCGGAAACTGCCGACCTAGTGAAGCGAAATGATTGTTGAGATTTCCCTGATGGCAGCGTAATAATAATAGGCAACAGCACTGGTGATCTTGATGAAATGTCGCTTTAAAAGCCAGTAGATTATATTATTAGTAGTAGTAGTATAGACTAGCTTACCTGATTAGCCTAATATAATCCTGTATTATACTGAGACATGCTCACCAACACAAGTACTTGTTTAGTCTAATTAGTGATCTAGCTAATATTTAAAAGGAGTTGTCCTCTCCTATTCCACAAAATGTGTCTAATCTATTAATGATCTATGTCGAAGCTACTAAAGTTATTTCAAATTATGAATTGGCCTTGCTTTAGTCTAAATGTGATTATGAATCATCAGATTAATAGAAATGATGATCTCATCATGATTTCCTTTCTGGCCGTTGGGCCTTTGGTCACAAGCTTAACCTTTTTTTGTTAATTACTGTGTACTTGTAGTCATGGATGAAATTAATGATCTTAAGATCTATACCTTTGAAAACCACCAAATAGACAAATTATTCGGTTGTTATCATGTCCACATGAAAAGTAAACCAAATGTTACTTGAGCGTTCCGCCCCCACCACCATAATCTACACACTGTGTCTCTTGCGTTGTCTTCCACATACATTATTTTCCATTATCTTTCGCACTGTTTGAGCTGCCTATTTGGTGGTGATCAAAGTAAGACTATGTAGGTCCAGGAGCTTGAAGAACAAGTACATGCACTGAAATGAAGGTGACATACTAAAAGAACATGACTACATGAATGAAGGCGGTCATAAATGTATGTTTTTTTGCAGTTTTATCAGTTGCAAAATGATTTTTAAAAAGAAAACACGATTTCAGAGATTTGTTGACATCAAATGTAACCAGAGTGGGAGAATAGCTTGTAGCCATCATTAAACCATATTGCCGAGTGGCTTCCGTCAGTTCGCAAATCACTTTGTGTTCACCTTCTTTTGGACACACCTTTCCTTCCCTCTCTAACACAATTTTGACCTCCATGACCTTTGCCCTTGGTATCTGCCCATTAATGCTCCATGACATAATTAGTCCTCTATGTTGGCATCTATACCCGATTTTTGGTCATCTTCTATCCCGGGTTATTCCGCCAAGGTTGCAGAATTCGTAGGGGAAGGGCGGGGACATACATGTATGGCATATGGAACTCTTTCCTGGATTAGTATGTGCCTCCTGCAGGCGACAGAAAAAAAAAATCCAAGTCCAATGTGCCGATAGTTCACCCAGGGCTGGTACTTGAACTTTTGTTGGTGGGTGCAAAGCGCCAACTTGGGGTTAGAAAACTATTTTTTGTTTCTTTTTTGTGGGTGAGAAAGTCTATAAAAGTCCCCAAAACTGAACGTTTACCGATTATATGGACTTGATAACTGAAATTGGCTATTTCAATTACAAGTTGTGTCCAGAGTTAAAAATTACCCAAATATTTTGGCCAGGAGGAGCAAAATTCCTTATTTTGTAGCAATGTACTAAGCAGTAGGTGTTAACAACTGAAGCATACTTGAATGGACATATTACTAATAATTGCAGAAGAGACCGCAAACTGTGAAACTGGAGTCTTGTCCCCTTACCTTGCCCAACCTGCAATATTAGGTCATCTCCCTCTACCCCCTTCACCAGTCCAAACCCCACATTTTCAAAACCAACCATATTGATATGGGTCTATACTTGACTAGTAGTTAGCAAGATATGTTACAACACCTGGCTGGTTTAAAACATCTTAACACTAATACATCAATTTATTATGTGTGAAAATGGGGTTAAAAAAAAAAGAAGTTTTTTAATCATTGAGGCATGGGGCAGTAAAATATAGAGACCAATATCTACGTACTTATTCATAAAAAAAAACACTCTGGCCTTTACCAATATATTTTATAACTCCTTTCCACTTAGAAAATGACAACTTAAACTTATTATCTAAGTCTAGGCCATTCATTGATGTGTCATGGATAGCTGCACATCATTCACCCTCAAAACTATGCTATGGCACTAGCACAAATACAATTGAATATCACCCACTGAATATGCCTACATACCCTGACCCTTTGCCATGGCTGTGGTCCTGGGTAGTATCAGCAACTGATATAATTATCAGTTCAAGTTTTATTAAATTATGAACTAGGAACACTCGAGTATCATCTATAGCAATTGAAACATAAGCCAAGCATGACAGCTACTGCAAGCTCGCCATGACAATGTGCAATTATTTCCGGTTATTTCCGGTACAGCAATAACAATTCTTCATTGCCCATCAACACAACACTCACCAGAACAGTACGTGGCGATAATTTCTCATAAAATTTTCCTTCTTATGGAATCGCAAAAATACTGCAGGTCAAAATACAGAACCTTTTTAGTTTCTCTAGCATCTACTGTTTCCCCGCAGATTCAATAAAAATAGATGACTGAGTTTCAGGCAGTAATTACGCATCTCCAAACTAAATTGTGTTCTCAATCGCAGTTCAGACTTCAGTTTATCCGCAACTTCTTTTTTAACATTTCCACTTTGACTTTCATGTCCAAGACAAACAAATTTAAGAACACAAAAGAAGCTATTTGTGTACTCACCTCTCCACCAGTCGGCGATTTCTTTATAGTCCATCTTGGATTTGCAAATCTTGACGACAGTCTTTTGAAGCAAGCATCGCTTTCGGTTTTTGGCAGACCAGACACAATACAGCTTCGTATGGCTGATCTCTTGGGTAGTAGTAGTAAATTCCCTGAGAGTCTGGCTCCGTGCATCTCTGCACGAAAGAGTCAACGCACTTTCCCATTCAATCATCTGTGATGACCTTATGCATTGGGGTGTCTGGACAATGATATGCTTTCTCATTGCTTTTTTTTGGCTGGACGTTCCTTCCAGTTACCAATTTAAAGGGCACTATCCGTGATTTTGCAAATCAGAAACTCAAAAAAATACACATTCTGAAAATCGATTTTTGTCTGTCTGTAACAAGTACAAAATGGTACCCTAACATACTCTTAAATGATAGAGCACGAAGCAACCTAATAAGGACAAAAGTCGGTTATATCTGTCATTAAAGTATATCCTGCGGTCATAGATGAGGGTCCTCGCATCTGATGGTTAACGTGAAGAGTCATTAAAAAAAAAAAATAGCTGTGGCCCAATTGACGTAAATAATCAAAGGTCAAAGTTATTATTATTGACATTTCACCAAACGATGTAGTGATATAGGTCCAAATATTATACAATACCTAAAAAGAAAGACCAAAATGTGTACACACATTAAAATAGGACATCTAACATAACAAATTTACAAGACAGTATTAGAAGACTAGCGCATATCAAAGCATTTTAACACATAAGTAACTGGCAAGATATTATCATATTCATTGGCACTCATTATGAGAATGAAAACGTCATTATCTTACATTATTGGTGTCAAAAGTCTCATCGATATCAGAAAGAAGCTTATTTAGCGCAGTTCATATAGATAGTACACTTCATTCTAAAGTGAAATTCATCCCTCACTTCGTTCAGATTACAATCTGGCATTTTCTTCTTTTCTGGTTTTAAGTGAGAGATGCGACCTTTCCTCAATCATTAATGAATGAGGAACTTATCTTAATCTACAAAGCTGCAGATCTGGAGACGATCAGACATTTACATAATTCTTCCATGTCATATGATGTTTCTTGAAAGAAGTTGTGTATAAGTTTCTCCATTTAGATTGGAAATTTTGTATCTGGTTAATCCAGAGATTACTATAAGTGCCACTTGGAGAGGAGAGATGAATCGTGAAATGCGTATCAGTGTTATATTGGTTTTAACCCAAATTCAGACCGGTTAATTAGATCGAAATTTTTGGTGATAACCTGACACCAAGAGAAACAAGTTAGAATCAATAGTTTCTGTGTCATAAGTGGCATGAGTTTACGAGAGAGTTTATCACCTTGTGACACTTATCATTAAGTTCACACCCAATATTTAAACTTGATAAACACCAGAACTAGCATACAATTAAATAAAGGATATACTTCTGAGTTCTCCTCTTACAGCATTGTTTGTTGATTTCCTATGTACACCTAGGATAGTTTTTACAGTAAAGTTTAATAATAAAACATTCCACCAGGTAAATTTGATCCACATATAAGGTAGAAACTTAGAGTATCGCGTTAGATTTTGTTACCTAAATAAGGCTCCATACTTCACACCATCATTGAGAATTGGTTGATTTAATGTAACCAAAACATACAACTGAAAACCTTACATTTACTCAGAATCCCTGCAACACGTTTGCCTGATTTAAAATAAGCTTTTAGTGCTTTATCTTTAAAGAGCCTTTGCATAGCGTTAGAAAAGATCCAGAAAGAACAACCGATGATAACCTAAATAACAATATTCCCCAAAATCATTGGTTACTGTTATTTCACACTTTATCAAAATGATCGATATTATCAATGAATGCCATTTTTGTTAAAAAATCATTACATATTTGAATTTACTCAAATTGTTACAAATAAATTTGCCATTTCATACAATAGTTGTGCCGTTTATCAAGTGCACATTGAAGACCGGAAGCGCTCTCAGAAAGTGATAATTAAATCGTCTGCATACATCAGACAGCTGAGTGGATGGCCATTCAAATTAACTGATCACAAATGGAATTCAAATATTTCAGGGAGATCGTTAAGAAAGATGTTGAAAGTATTGGACTGAGGAGATGCACCGTTGACGCCTACTGAAGTGTCAAAAGATTCAGTTAAATGATATTATATTGATAGCAAATAAAACTGAGGAATACATACTATGAATTATCTTAAGAAATTGACCACCAATACCAATCTGCGTCAATTTATATAAAAGAGCGTTACGCCAAACAGTATCTCAAATGCTTTGAAAAATCAATAAAACATATATACAAATCTGATTTCCTTGCCCGATTAATGTACTTATCAATAAGTGTTTTTTAAGAACAAGAATGTGGTCACTGGTACGTGCGCCCTTTCTAAAACCAATTTGATTGGCTGGAATAGAGGCGTTTTCATTGGTGAAGGAATTAAGACGGTTATATAAAACTAACAAAACAATTTACATAGATTGCTTGACACGGCAATACCTCTATAGTTTTTAGGAAGATTTTTATCACCTTTTTATGAAGAACGGTTAGAGTACTGAGCCTCCATGCAGATGGAAAAAAGCCCTGTTTGAAAATCAAATTTAAAGAGAGCTTATCGAGCCGGGGCAAGTGCAGAATTCCTTCTTTAAACATTTCCGTTCCTGATACCATCAATCCCCGGTGCTTTCCCCTTTCTTCAGGTGAAGAGCAAGCCTTGATACCATCAGAAGTGTTATGTAGTAATTCACGAACAATTTAACATCATTGTTATGGAGTTCATTAGAAAAGTGATAAAATTTTCAACTTCTCTCTCTGTGAAATATGTCATGTCATAAGGTAATGAAATGCTCCAAACCATGTTGTGATGAAATCGGAGATTGGCAAGAATAACTTTTGGGATCACATAAATCTTCATATATTTTCCAAAAAGTTGCGGGATCATTACTTTCCCTCATCTCGCACCTAAAAAAAGGGGGGGGGGTTTTTTGGCTCTATAGCTGTTTCTTCGAATTCAGGAACCTCTTATACTTTTTCTGTAATTTGGATGTTTGTGGATTAAAAAACCATATTATTTGGTTGAGATTTAATATTACGAGCTAGCGATTTGAGATTATTGTAAATGTTTTTACAATCTTGATCAGACCATTTTTTGGTGTGAGTTTACGGAGTAGGATTTGTGAACGCCCATCTTCTTAATACCAGCTCTATTATAATACTCCTAAAAAGTTATAGCATTAATCTATATATTTCATCAACAGTATTATATCGCCATTTTGTTAAGAAATAAACGATTTGGAAAAAGGAATCAATTCTGAAAGAATCTCTGGTTGATCTATAACCCCTTTTCCACCATTTCACTAGATTTGAGTGACCAGCACTATTGATCAGGTAGTCATGCAATTGCAATGACGTTTAGAAAACAATATTATCATCGTAAGCATACCAACCTGTTTTGATGCAACATGAAATAATACAGTGAATTGAAGACCGGCATCAAAGTTATGGACTTTGAAAATATTCAAATCATTATATAAATCAGTATTGACAAAGCGTATAGTCCCAATTACACTAGGTTGCCCCATGGTTATAGCATGTGTATTCCAATAAGTCACCTAATTTGCGGCCATTTATTATTTCGAAACGCACTCATGCTTTAACATTTCCAAAGGGAGCTTTCCAGGTGAATCAATGCTTTTAGTGTCAACGTTATTAATAGAAATATATGCATCAATGACATAATCTGAATGAACACTTAAATATTTACAGGTACATTCATACCAAAATCAGGTTCTGGGGAAGTTCGTGCATTAAAATCACCCATCAGAAGACATTTACCTGTTTGGAGAACCTTGAAATATCTTTTTCAATTAGAGTGAAAAGGTCATCCTCAACGTAAGCTGTAACTTGAACATGCAGGGCTGATATTTATACGTTACAAAAGGTAGATATCTTGTGTGTATCAAAGGAAATTTTACATAGTTTACACCCACAGAAAGTCAGAGTGTGTTGGTTTGAAGAATTTAACCCCTTTAACTAATGCAAGACGAACACCAAAAGCTTTGAAACCCACCAAAAGGCCATGGGGCTTTCGAGGGAACGAGGTCTATGGTTTTGTTCAATATAATAACATCGAGATCACTTTTGTCTGATATTCACAGTGAGTTTCGGTGAGACAAAAAAAATATCCGAACTCCTTAGGTAAATTATGAACTGATTCAAAAGTTAATTTAGAGGTGCGGACATTGTCAATTCTGGAAAAAAGGCCGTCAATGTTCCATGCACCAATAGTAAATAGATGATTTTGAGAAACAAGGCATGATGAAACAATTACTTAGTTATAATGGTTATCTGAACTTTCAGATAACTTCTGACGATAATCTTGCTGGATGTTCAATACTTTTCTCTCTTACATCTGCAGATTACTACATAGCAATTTTGTACCTCGTAGAGAGGTGGTAACATCCTCTTCGATAACAGATGGCGAAACGGAACACCATTTCTAGTGAAGTTACCATGGTAACAGAATGAGAATATTACCCTGATTATTCTGAGAGTTACTAAAACTTTCAAAAAAGGGCATTAACTATTTCAGTCATTTGTGTTTCAGCTGTGGATTATCAACTCTACGTACCCCAAAGGAGATTACAAACTTTGTCTGAGGGTATTTTGTGCTATAGTAGTCTACCACTGATTGAAGGTACTCGGCTATCGCGTTTGCCACTGTGCCGCTTTTCACAGCATTTGTCAATCTCATGTATAAGGACACAACTCGGAGCAACTGTCAAGCGTTAAAGGTTGCTGTGCCGCTTCCACCAATGTGTAAGCTTGTAACATTGTTACATTAGCCTGGGGAACCAGCCGACTGGCCTCTATATGCGACAGGTGGGAGTTCCCGATTACCACCACATTTGGTTTTATCATAATTGGCATGACGGCCGCCTTGCGTTACGGCTCGGAGTTGTTCTGCCAAGTGATGATCGTGGTTGAGGGTGATGTGGGCTCGTGCTTGGCGTTCTGATGATGTCTCAGTGGGGCGCGATCACTCTTTGAGGTGCGGAGTTGCGCGAGCAACTGACGCATAACTACGCGACGGCTGCGTTACCACATCCTTCTGGGTTGCAGGCGGATCATTTGGTGGGGTTTCAGAAGATTGTTGGGCAGAAGAACTGGGAGGGTGATTTCCGTCCAAACTGGGAATAAGGTCTTCAGCGGATATGACAGTCTGGGTGCGTCGCGCCTCATAAGATCCTCTTTGGCCTTGATTAGTTCGGTTGTTACCGATAGATCTTCGAGAAGGCAGAAATTTGTTCTTTTCTCAACGAGAAATTGCCTCCTGATGTTTGGGCATTGACGACATGATGTTAATTCCTGTTTCAAGTCAGCTTTATCTGCTAGCCACTGTTGATGACGCGGACTTAACAAGTAGTTTCATGTCCTCACGTAGTTTGTGCAGTTTGTGTGGTATCTTTTGATGGATGGCATTTAGCACTTGTACTTGTTAGCTTGGTGTTTTCTTTTTCCGGGTTCATTTTCTCTGGATAGTCGGGCAGATTCACTTTAGCTGTTTCCCAAAGTCCTTTTGCAGAACACGTATCTTGAGATCGTAGTTCTCTTTTATGGTCCGCATAGTCTGTCTACTAACGATGACTCTAAGTCCACGTATTGCTTGGATGCAGGTAGCATGACTGAGGACGGAAGATCTGGTTGAGATTCAGCTTGTGAGGGTTGTGTAAGTTGGCGCCGCTGGACGATACGGCTTACTACCAGCTTCCGTTTGGACATATTGCGAGCGCGTGATCAGCACTGTCTGGGTTTGCTGGACAAATGTGTCGAGGCAGTAGGCCTATCAGCTTGGGAAGGTTGGAACAGTTTGTGCCATCTGAATTTGTTGATTGATATCGCCAGCTTCCGTTTGGACATATTGCGAGGAATGCGTGATTGGCACTGTCTGGGTTGGCTGGCTGCTGTTTGAGACAGTATTAGGTTGAGGTTTGGACTGTCTGGGTTTGCTGCTTGATGCTTGAGACGGTATCGGTTGAGTTTGGACTTCTTGTGAAAAAGTCTGAGGTTTGACTGCGTTCAAGTGAGCGAGAATATCCTCGTCAATTGTTAAATGAACTAGCACAAGAGAACTTCCTGTGCGAATGACGAAACACAGATAGTTGATAAACGTGTAGTTTGGTACACTCGAAGTTGATACCAAAGCAGAACAGTCCGCACATCTTATAGTAGTCGTGTCGGCGGCGGGACATGACACCACAGGAAAACTTATCATCTGCCGTTGAAATCTCCAGAGTAGTTGCAATAAAGTGTTAAGTTGGTCTAACATGTCTTTCATTTCTTCATTATCCAAGGAATTTTCCAACATATAGGTTTTGTATGATATGATTCATTGTCATTGATTATCACCTTCAATTGTGTCTATATCAATATCATAATTTATAGGAACGCAGAGGGCACCTTGCAAGTATGAAAATCCATTATGAACAAGCCACCAGGAAATTTATTGGTACTAGCTTGTGCCTGAGACCATTGTAAAAAATATTCCGGTCTTCTTTCTAGGCTGCAACAGGCATAGAATTTAGGAATTGTTCATTTTTTGACGGCATTGAATTTATAACGTCTTAAAACTCTAACAGAGAAACTTATCTTGAGCTCCTACTTGTAGATGGCGATAGCCTATACTGGACGCGTAATGTGTTCCAACGATGTTTTGATCCCAGTTCTTTTGGTGAGAGTTTTTCAATGGTAGAAAATGCAGAAAAACAAAGTTTAGAAACAAACTCAATGTTCAGGACTAGCCTTCTTCGGTGTCTATAACCTTAGATGAAGGGTTGGTAATTTTTTTTATTGTCCTTGGTGACCATTACGAGGTTTTGGACACAATTTTTGTGGGCCGCCAGCTATAGCTGGCAGGACCACTTAGCAAATCCGTTGTGCGTGTGTATGTGTGGATGTGTGGATGTGTGTATGTGTGGATGTGTGTATGTGTGTGTCAAAAATTGTTAAGTTTTTTTTTAAATTGACCTCATTGAAAAGTTTAACTTCAATTGGAACCAAACTTCTGTCATAGGTGCACAATGGGAATCCTCATATGTTGATAAGGTCAAGGGTCATGTTGAAAGGTCAAAGGTCATGTGAGGTCAAGTTGAAAAATGGGCTAAAAATGTAAAATTGACCTAAATTGAAAACTTGAAGTTCAATTGGAACCAAACTTTTGTCATAGGTGCACCATGCAATCCCTCATATGTTGATGAGATCAAGGTGCCACGTGCCAGGGTCAAAGGTCATGGGCGGGCCCACAGCTTATATTCTTTGAAATATAGCGAGCGCGAAAGCCGAGAACCGCGAAATTCTAGTACTTGCTATCTTCGGGAGATAACAAAGTTGCGACAGGATAGTAATAGTAATAGTAATAGTATATATAAGTATATATATGATATGAGTGGACTCCCAGTACTGGCAACTTCACAATTCACAGAATTGCAGTTTTGAACAATAACCACACTTTTTATCAGACTGAAAAGGAAGGAGGAGATTTTTTTTAGGATACGAATTTCTCTCAATTTGCACTTGATCGATTATGGAATACGATGAGAACATTTTGAAGGTTTATTTGGACAAAGAAGTAAAAAAAAAGGAAACCAAAAACTATGTTTTGAACTTGCCTGTTTTCGTAGTCATCCCAATAGGAAAAGCATAGTTTGGTTTCTGTACGGGCATGAAAGAAATAAAGAAATCGTCATCTTAATGATCTTATTATACGACGGCGTATACGGCTTATTCATATCAGGTGTGATCTAATACATTGGTAAGCATTCCAAATATGCAACAAAAAATGTTTTAAAAATTTGTTAAATAATTAAAATTGCTGGAAATGACCTTATGTCTATTTAACCCTCTGGGCACTACCTGTCTATCTATCAGCATCTAAGCACTATTTTGATTGGTTAATCGAAGGTAATATCATGTAATAAACAAAAATCAGAGATACTGTAACAATGTTGGTATGGTTTACACAGATATATAGAAGCATAATTTTGATGGGTACTCAGAGGGCTATCTACTATGTGTCCTGTAATGAGCTCATCATATGGTGAATAATGCCCACAATGGGCTATTTCAGATGGTTTCATAAGAGATATGCAGAGTCCATGCTTTATTTAGCTGGTGCTAAGACCTTTTCATCTTCTTTAATATGTCATTAACATTAATGATCTTCTTGCCAATTCCACCTTGCTTGTAAAAAAACTGACTCAAACATTTTGGTTTATTTTTGGGCGTCTGTATTGAAATATATTGACAGATTTATTTAAAAAAATTGAGCAAGTATTATATACGTCCATATCAGAAAAGAAATCAGTTCGATTTTAAAAATATACTATTCTTTTTTTGAATCTTTTAGGTTGTCCAATTGGAAAGACTTCATCGGTTGTCTGGGTCGTGTGTCAAACATTTGGGATTGACTTTTGGTTAAAATGTGTCTAGTTTTAAATGTAGTGATGGGTAAAGTTATACTTGGTATGCTTAGACATTGAGACAAGAGGTCTTATGGGTCTATGTCGGGTCCACAGATGAAGGTCAAAGGTCATTAAGGGCACTCAACTCACTGTCATGATTATTGCTTCTACGCTAAACTTATTCTTTGACCAAAATCAGACGACCTAGTGAACGCTGTCCCTAGTTTATGCGTGTTGTGTACATGCATACATACAATCACATGCAAAAAATGTGAGGGTTTTCCTAGAGACTTGAACAAAACCTTGAATTAGGATAGTTTATTTCTTTATAATAAAATGACCTTGATTATCAAATGGTTGTTAAAACATAGCATATTTTTAGATAAAAATCCACCACTGACTCAGAATAAAACCTTGGTGCCATACATATTCTGAGAGAACTTTACTGTGCATATGAATCTTGACTTTAATGAATTCTTCATGTCATGCAGTAACCAGGTGAATGACCCGTCTAGTTTGCAGAGACAAATAAAAATCTCTTGGCGAGTTTGATATGTGTAACAGTACAAACGAACATTGTCTCTATCTCCTGTGTGTGGTGCCGGACACAAGGGAATGACAAAAGATGGGAATGATTGAATCAGATGGATTGAGAGATGCCACTTTAGTTTTCTGTATGAATCACTGTTTGTAGAGGATGCGGTGTGTAAATGTACTTTGGACTTCTTTGTAGGATTGATGCGGGTGGGCCATTGAGCATGAGGATTTTTCAAGATTGGTCCATATTTTTAAAGCCATGGTACAATTTTAATTCATTAATCGTACAAATAACATGAAGATTAAGCTATTCGATTGAACTCAGCACCACGCCATGAGATTTAGCTTCCACAAGAAGTAAAATTCTTATCGTTACATCATTACTTGCTTTTCAAATGCTTTTGAAATGCAGTTGTGGCTGAGTTTGTCCATTTAATTTCATATGAATCGAGCTGCTTACCGCTACTCATTCAACCATAACCATAACAAAACCTTAACCCTACTGTGATCCTATAGTCAATTTCTCTACTTGTGCAGTGAGTCATAGCCGGACGCAGGCTTTGTAAGCATTTTTTTTTCATTTAATTTTTTTAATTTTTTTTTTTTTTTTTGAGGCAAGATGTGCCTCTTTGTGCGCGCGTGTAATAAGAAATGCCTTCGTTTCAAGCCGACGCATGCGGTTTACTGTGCAACCATCAAAGCTCGCGCTGACATAACTGCACGGAAGTAGGAAATGGAGTATCGCACCCTCTCTCTCCAGACCATAAACCATAAATTCTAATCCTTTCTCCTATTCTACAAATCGGTGAGGAGGAATCAATGCAATGGACTATTGGTGATGTGCTGTCAAATGGGTCTCAAATCAGCCTTCTGCATATAAATGACCCTTTTAATGCCAATTTAGGTATAGAGATGGGTCACTTTTTCAAAGTTTTATAAATTGGTTGGAAAATTGGGCTTGTTCCTCAATACTGCAGCCAAAATTTCCCAACGTTTAAAACAATGGCAATGGTGTAGCTAGGGCTACTTCCAGACTACGGAGCACGTGCCTGTCCAAACCAATCTTGAGACCTCTCCATGTATAAATCCTAACCACTAATTTATCAACATAGCTGAACTCTACCCTTTTGTAGTTACTCTTCAAGGGTTTAACGAAGAAGGCCATATATGCAATAGCCTGCCATTGTCAGTTGTGTTCTATAAGTTGTTTAACTGCCAAATTACACACCTGCAGGTATATTGCAGGATGGGGCTTTTTGCCCTGACATCGATTTGTACTGGAGGCATAGAAACAAACAAAACTCTCTATTGAAGCCTGTATAGAAGATTCTAGTGAAAAGTCACCGACGCTAGTCCCGAGGGCAATTCGCCGCATGTGTGTCATTCGGGTGGACCCGACCTAAGTATTACACAGAACGAATGCAGTAAATCTGCGTGTACATTGACGTGTCATGCAAAAATGCTTGACCGCGCCCACCAACACGGTTCCGCGCATATAATTATGACAGCAATCAATACTCCATTGCATTTCAGTTCAAACTTGTTCCACGTGATGGAAAATAGCCATGCCTATTTGCTATGTCACCTTACTAAAATTAAATGTCACCTTGCAATGATGACACCGTGGGGTCAGGAATGATCTAAGTAATTACCGACCCAGAGAGTACATCTCAATAGTCAAATTATATCGCGATAATCTACGATTATTTCGGAGTACTTTTAAACCCTAAATTTCCGGAGTGACATCATGGCGCAACGTAATACATAAACAAACACAAACACTCAACAACGGAAAGTCTTATTTCTCTCTTTTTCAAGCTTCCGATAGCGGAAGGGACCATCCCAGATTTTCCCATATCATTGCGATATAATTTTGACCACCTGCGGTCTAAGAAGTCTCGCGAAGTCATGAACACCAATATTGCAGAATTTCCAAAATCTCCCCAAAGTGATCAAAATAACGTCACCATTTCAGTAATGAGCGGCGCTCTTCATTTGTTAACTTGTATTGGAAAGAAGTGGGTACGTGCATAGGTGGGAAAAAATAAGCCTCGCATGGTTCAAACAATGCTTGAAGTAGGAAGCAATAGAACATGAAGCCAAAATGAATGGTGTAATCCAAAGAGAAAATCTTCTTGTTTATATATATAATGTGTCGCGTGTAGTGATGGTGAATACGAGGATGTGCCGTATGGTACAGAACAAAATGTACCAATCCTTATGTTCGTAAAATTATTCGGTAAATTGTGGAGGCAAACATGGATGATATATGCAGGCCAGGCTGTAGGATCGTCACAAGCAAAATAAAGCAGTTGTATCCCTCACTTAAGGTACCCACGTTACAATTATTTTTCTGCTTTGTATGAAAGAGCTATCAGCAATATATACAATGATTAGAGGGAATAGGGCACACTGTTTTCCCGAGGTACTGACTATGGGCCTATCACCCTTAATTACTCCAAGGTAGGAGGGTGATAGACCCGTAGCCAGTACCAAGGCGAAATAGTAGTGCTTATTTTCCTGATATAAACCATGTAGATTTGGTTTGCCATACCTATTGCGGACTATGGGGCAGGAGGTGTGTGGGATAACCAGCCAAAATATTTCTTTAGAGAATATGTAATCGGAAATTAGCCAATGAAATAGCATGATTTGTTTCATGAATATTCATGAGGTGTAATAATAAAACCTTATGGTCGTTACAGATTGACTATATGTCACTAAGGACTCAAATGTTTAAAAATTTATGTCAAAAATGTCAAAATTATTTCATTTCATGCCCATATTCCCCATCAGTATGAAAATGTATGCAAATGAGTCCAAAAAAAGCCCGTATTAGTGGTTTTGATGATGGCAGTGTGTACCAAATTATTTTTGGGAAGCCATCTCAAAATCACTGATTTATGTGTTGTAACTTGTACAGAATCTACCAGAAGGTTAAAGGTGATTAAATAGTGTTAATGCTGCTTTGCCGCTTATGATGATGAAATTTACGCCAACGCAATCATGTCAGAATAGCTAGCGGTGACCCCAAGCAGCCAAAGAGTCAAGCCTAAAAATCGTCTCAATCTGCTCGGGCTGCCGCTTTGAGACGAAAATTGAATTGCTTGAGTAACTCTGGAACCCCCCTTCCGGTTGGATGAGGGTAAAAAGCTGTGAAAATTTAAGCAATTCATTGGTGATGCCTGGGTTCAATTATACAATGACCCAGGGTAGTACAAATGACTATTGACGGTTATTGGAGGTTGAAGCGCTTGTGTCATACCCCATTTTTGCTATGTTCCAGCGCTGCCAAGTTGCATCTAGTATGCTTCTTTGCGGTCAACGAGTTTCGTTTGTTGTCACGGGTGGTGGCAGTCCTTTGGTTTATTTAGCCAGCAAAGTATCGCAAAAGTGGGTTAAAGATGACCTTACATTATAAAGCTGTTTAAATGAGAATAAAGGTATGATTCGGGGAAACCAGTACTCTCTTTACGACAAATTGAAACTGGCGACACCATAGTTTTTGCGTGGAAGAACTCGGCTATGGCCTCATCTTACACCTTCCGGATTCATAAAATAAACATTTTATTCTCTAAATTCAAAACAGTCATACACAGTCTTACATTAACTATGCAAATGTAATTTGGAAGGGGGGAGTAATTTTTGAACTGAAGTATGCAATTTTTCACTGCATAATTTGAGTAACTGATAACACATTAAGATTAGTTCTCGGAAAATTTTCCGCTTCAAAAGTATCCATTGATTGTGATCTGACATTAGAAATTGAAAAATAGTTGAAATGGTGATTAACTAAAATGTTAATGATGCAGTATTTTGAATAAGCTAGCACATCATAAAACTGTTCATGCTGACTGGTGGGGTCTCAACACACCAGGCATAAAAATTAGAAATAGTCACCTTCCAGGATAATGAAGGTCCAGGAATTTTTGTGTGGATTTTAAAACTAGAAAGTACCCAATATCATGCATTTGGACTCTTTTTGCTAAAATTATGCAAAACCACCAATACTTACTAAATTGGACACAAAACCCCAACCAAATTGGGTGCTTTGAAATCTCAATTATTTCTTATGTGAAGCAAATGTTTTCAAAGGTTACAACCTTTTTTGGCTTTAGCAAAGCTGATATATTTATTCCATTTCTTAAAAAACTACAGCAATTTTTTAAAGACACTATCAGTGATTCATCCGAAAGACGTAAATATTTGAAATTTGCAGAGATGGTTTAAAAGTTGAATTATAAAGTCGTAGAACCCTCATAGTTCTTTCTTCAACTGAAGAATGACAGAAACGGAAGCAAACTGCAGTGTTCAAAGATATCAACATCTCCATTCAGTAAGTGTTGTAGTAAGTGTCCGACCAGACAGTAATAACTAATATATCGATTGTGTCCTTATTAGGTTGCTTCTGGCCCTATCATTTGTTGAATATGTTGGGGTACCTGTACTTGTTACAGACATGTCAAAAAATCTGATTTGTGATGAATTTTTTTGAATTTTCTTGATTTTGCAATCACTGATAGTGCCTTTAAGGTGCCCAAGTTTGACATGTGAAACATTCAAAGCACGGTTGAAGTGAAATATTGCTAATAACGTTTGAATCTGAGTTAAGCCATCAAAAGAATCATGATTCTAGAAATAATTAGGTTAGCCCATAATGCAACATTGGAAGATTGACAGTATTGATTTGTTTTAATTTCTTTTCATTCTTTTATAAGGTCATTTGATTGTCATAGCTTTTGAAAATTAGAGTGACAATATAGCAGAGGGAATATATTGTAATTGGGACATACTATCATATTAAAAAAGATGTGAGGCTGGGTTGAATGCTGTAGGAAATGGAATTATGCAGTGTATTAGTATTTAACAGGAAATAGGCTTTAATTTTTCATGGTACGCACATAATTGTGTTGTTTCTTTTTAATCTCATAGCGAGACTAGTCAAAAGTTTAGTGTCTCTGTTATCTTGAATCCTTATAAAATGAACAACTGTCTTGCTGTAACGGTAAAATGTTGTTTAATTAAGCCGGACCTTGGATCTTTGGTTAGTATTGTCTACTCGGCCGGGCAGGATTTCTCGGAGGGTGAGTTTAACATGTTATCGAGGAATTCCACTTGAAAAATTCACTTTAAATTGAAACCCTGATCTGTGTAATGTTACTGCTACAAATTATGTACTTAAAATCAAGTATGTTGTTATTCCATATGGTTGTCAGACTTGGCTTGTCTATCATGATCAAAGCGCAACGATGATGACATGCGTTACATTTGGGATGAAAGTGGGGTGTTTCTAGAGTGTTGTTTAATTTTAAAAATTTGTCTTTCATTTTTGAATACACGGGATCTAGAAACATAATGTCAAGTTTAGTGAAGTGTTTGATTAAAGCGCATGCGTAGCCCGAGCTCGGGTGTGAGAAGCGAGCTGGGAGCTTGTTAAAAATTGTTGATTTTGTAAAATAATTAGTTGTAAAAATAACTGACAGCCGAGTGATGATGATGATAATAATTTATCTTGTTCACTTGTTTGTTTTGTTCACTGGCAGGATAAAGATGGTACAGTCACACACATGCTCATATGGGAAATCACAACTGTCCGGGTGAAGGGTAGTTTAGCTGGTGCCCCTGATGAACTGTATGCGAACCTAGTGTTCAGAACACGAAGATTCAAGAACTGCTGCGTGCTAGGTGATGAATTCGGGCATGTGGATATAATGAAGCCCAAAGGGCAGACGAACTTAACGGAAATATGCCGTATAAAGGGGGCAATATGCCAAGGACAGAGAGCACAGGAACGAGAGGAGGAAGAGGAAGTGGAGATGATGAAAGTCGGCAGAGGACGTGTGGGAAGCTCTTGTTGGATCAAACTTACACAAGAGGAAAGGGACTGGTAAAAACTGTGCATGGAAAACCTAGTGATACGGAAATACTTCCAAGCACCCGGCCACTGCGTGTGGTATGGGTAAAGGGAGGAACCATCGACAAGCCAAACATACCGATTTCAGCCCTCTCACCGACCAACGCAGTATCAAAGGGAGGGCACAACACCACGATGACGAGGAGGACGGACGGGTGCACGAGAGTTATTACAAGAGGGGACCCGGAGGTTGGAGGTGAGGAGGGCATAGAGGGCACTGCATGTTAATGAGTTCTATGAAGGTAGGGTTTAGGAAAGGCTTGACCAGGCAAGTGTTTTTTTTTTTATGGCATGTAGTGTGTGTGCACATATGAGTCCACTGCGTAGCTGTGTTGCTTCATTCTGACTTCTCTGATTCTGGTTTGTATTAAAGGAACTAGTCAATTCCAGATGGCTGGTGTATTAGAGCTTCAACAGTTTTTCAATTTTTTTCGTAATAATTAATAATGACACTTTTAAATTAAAAAAAAAAAATGAATAATTATACTGTATTTTAAAACAGCCATTGTGAAGTATGACCAGACTCTCCACACAGCTTCTGTTTCTGTTCTATCAATTTATGTTGTGATCACACCAATCTTTGAAATATATCTGTTGCGCTGCTCTGTTCAAAATGAAAAATAGAACATGGTTTTAATGGTACCATTTGTACAAATATCAACTCTATATGGTGCGTAATGGCCACTTGTTTCATAGTGGTGAGTATTCTTTTAGAGTACTGGCTGTGCGTGAAACATGTCCATAAGTGAAGGAGAACAGACTGAGTGAGTTAAATTCACGTTGTCTGCTATGAATCATAAACTATGGCTTTTATGTGAAGTACACTCATCCAAACCATTAAGCAAAGATAACTTCATGCAAAATCAAAATGGATATATGGTGGTAATGCTAGTCCATTTGGTCACAGCTATTGAGTAAATGTAACTGCAAACATTAACCAAATTATTTCTGGTATGGTTACCAAGGAAACTTTGTTTTGGCAGTGGTAGATAAGCTAGAAAACAGAAAATTTCATATGAGGAATTCGAAACAAACATGTTCATATTATCATCTATTTCTAAAGCTTTCCAATGGGTGGTCTTCTGTCAGTATATTTAGCATGGAATGCATGATAATAGTTGATGTTGGTACGATCGGGCGGTGGATTGTCGGGTACCTTCGCCCTCCCTATGACCATGTGCAAGTTCTGTTTTAATTGTTCAAAAGTTCCAAATTATCAAATGCCTTGACTATCATTGAAATGATCGTGAAAAAGGCATTCAATAAGTCAAAATATGTCCAGTCTTAGACTAGTGGGTCCTGATTTCTCCCAAAATTACTACCTGCCGATTGGTCACAGAGGAATAGGTGTGATTCTTTCCCAAATTTGAGATGTTTAAGGTGGGCTCCATGGGTGGCCCAAGAGATAATACATAGGTCGAAAGATCATATTTCCCAATATGCGGTCACATCAAACAAGTTCAAACCGAAATATGTCTCATTTTGGCATTTCTGTAGATTCTCGGTTGTCAAAAATCACAAAAAATACACGTTTTTCATATTCACACTTTTGATTTTTTTTCCTGGCAAAACACTACATCCTATTTTCTTTTGTCTCCAGATTATGAAAGCAGAGTTACTAATACATATTTTTTCTTGCTACAGGTATCATGGAAATATCCATAACTCACAAATGTGTAAAAATCAATGGTTGGGGTAAATGTCCATATCCTGAGTTCTAGGTTTTTTAAGCAAGAATTTTGTAAGAATACACTGCTTTTATAATCTGAAAGAAACTGAAATAGGATGTATGGTTTGTCAGAAATCCTAGTTTGTGATTTTTGTGTATCCCAGACTGAATCTCTGGGAATCCAAGACCAAGAACACCTTACTATTGGTTTTCATCTTGTTTTATTTTGGACTACCCACTGACAAGACCTACTTTTAGACCTATTTAGTTTTCTTTCTCGCTACCTGTGGGACCATCCTTAATCCTAATTTTAACAAAATACCCACATTCTAAACAAACTTAATATTGCTTCCAGCCACTGTTTCCAATTAGGGTCCATCTAGATGCTAAACTCGGTCCTATCATTGCTTTAAAATTATTTACATAACTTCCAGATGGAACTTTCGTTACTGTCTAGAAATTCGATAAAGAAAGTATTATGGGTTATTTCACACACCAAGCAGAGATCTATTTCATTTCATTGCCCCCTTGGACTTTCTTTAATTAGATAATGGGGAATGTGTTACTACTAAACTGCTATAGTTAGATCGCCACAAAAAAGGCATGCTGTACCACAACCGAGTCCATTTGGAATGTTAAGTGGAAGCTTTAGGCTTTTATTATAGTTAGAGCCCTTCTTGCTAGAGTTTAGTCTCAAATTTCTAACAACTGATAAGATTTCTGATGCAAATTATGTGACTATCATAACTGAGTTAGTGGTAAGAGTTAAGAAATTGATTTTTTGATGAGAATTATAAGGGAAAATGAAGCAAAACTATGGTGGGTGTTCCAAAAGTTTCTTTGTGTATCATTAAAACAGTTTGTCCCCACTGACCCCTTAAGAAGGAAAAAAATAAAAAACATTAGCACAAGAGAAGGAAGTGAGGTTTAAAAGGCAATAAGTTGTCCGCAAAATGTCTTGAATGCACGAAGGGGATGGGTTGCTCCAATGATGCGAGACCTTAATCCTGAACTTCATTGATGTATTTCATAAGTGCAACACTGTGAATGATGCCTGTTTATCTGACAAAGTCTAACAAACCTTCATAAATCCCCCGCAGCCTCCTCACAAGTCCACTGCTTCCTATTTACAAGTACACTTAGAGACTTAATACCTCTTGCTGTCCTGTATCACAACAAATGACTGTAAATGAAATACGCATATGGGTCCTTGGGAGAAACCAGGACGTCAGTGGAAGATAGTCTGTGTTCAGCCTTGCGGCGCATCAATACGGATTGACTTAATGGGCCATTGCTATTACATCAATAACCCGCCTTTTTCTTTCTTTCCAACAAGATGTTTTACAGTATAATGTAATATTTCTGTTAATGCAATATTGAGTTACATGGGTGGCCCATATATGGATGACATTATGGCGCTGCAAGATAGGACGCCTTTTCTCGGAATTGTTTTCTAAGTCTGTTGCTATATTATGTGATTGATGAGTTATGTGTTCGCTTACTTCAAAGTGTGGTAATGATCAGATCGTCATTCCTTTATGCGTGGTAGGTTTGCGCTCGTATGTGGGGTTGTATCCAAACAAAGGCATAAGACTATATATTATAGGTAAGGATGTATCATCCTGGCTGCGGTGATGGTAATAGCCTTATAGAAAAAATACGTAAATTGATACATGATTTGCCAGACATCCAATTTGTGTAGTAAATAAAATTTCTTCAACGATTAGGAGTGAGTCTATGCTGAGATGCATATAGTTGCTCATATAAGCTGTGGTTTAGAATGAGCACGTGGCCTTTAAGGGATCTTTATCCACCTTTAGGCGACGAAAATCAAAAAAACCCTGTTTTACGGGCGCTGACCGACCCCGATTTTTCAGTTTTGCAGATTTTTTTTTTTTAGTTTTTTTCAAACTCATGTAAAATCAGCTGTTTTTAGCCCAAATTTATCATTTTGCAAATTTTCATTTTTTTTCTTGATTTTTTCGATTTGGGGCTATTTTAGCCAATTTTGAGCCCAGAAATAAATAAAAAAAGAAAAAATCGCCCGACGCCGACCCTACTTGAAGGGTCCGCTCGCCCGTAAAACACAGGGTTTTTCTTTTTTCATCGCGTAGAGGGATAATTAATAAGACTGCAGTGCCATTCCTCGAGTATATCCAGACAAATTCCCAGGCCACGCCATTCCCTTAACTTTCCCTCTCAGTCCCCCCCCCCAAAAAAGTTTTTTATTCCCTTAGGTTACTCTTTTTCCTCCAGGTCACTTGAGTTTTATCAAGATGGCATCCAGATTCTTCCAACTATGAGCATGCATTATAAATCCACCTAAAATGCATGTTGGGACTCAAAATTCGAATTAAGCAGAGGTTTGGGAATTCCTGGCGGGACCATGCACAGATGGTATTGAAACCTTGGAATTCACAAACGAGGATTCTTTAGAGGATCATGATTCACAATGTCATACTCCATAATCTTGATTGGGAATTCTTATTGCAAGTTGAGCAAGGTTTTGAAATCTCTGGAGGATATGTGGTGTGTTATGAGAAGTTGTGCAATTCTCAATTTCCCAGTAAGGAATCTGTAACTGCATTATGATTCACAAATATTTTAAAGGCATATCCTTGATGAAAACTCAGTCTATTTTTAAAACTTTTGGTGCGTTTTGACATAAACTAACTTTATGTATGTGCTCAGTTACCTACTGAAGTAATGGTCCGATTGCTAATAGCTTTCATCCCCAGAACCCCAGAAGTGTCAAAATGTTGTTATCTGAAGAAAACTACTATTTTTCTCCTTTTCTCATTTACCCGTTGAGATCCTAGGGCTTAAAGATGTGTTGGTTTGGATGTTATTGAGTGAAAAGCACCCCATTTTGGTCAACCAATATTAATTTTACACAGTACTCTATAGGGATTACACATCACATTTTAACTCTCACAGTCAGACAAAAGGGGTAGAATACGGCGCAATTAAAAACGTTACAATGGGGTTTTTTGAGGTGAAGGCCATTCTTTCTATCAAGATGAAAATTTTGTATGCTTAAATTGGATCATCCCCCTTTAAACTAAGCTTGCCTGTATATTTTACATTTGTACCGTCATTAATTTAACAGCATTGAGTAAAATAGCTGGTGCTCATTTTTTTCAGAAATTTATTATTGCAATCAAAAAAAAGTCAAAGTGTTAACATCTATGGTATGCTGTCATTCCGCAGTACAAAAAAAGAGACAATCCTCACAGTGGGAATTTGGGGAAGATTACTTTAAACTCAATTGGATTTGTTTTTGTTCATATCTAATACCCATGTTAGAATAATCAATGATACTCCCTTCAAGTTTCAGTGAGGTGCCTGTTGCTGTACTACAAAACCCATTTTCAACTTCCCTTTTATTCCTTCCCCATCCCCAACTCAAATATTCATGTTTTAAGCTCTGCAGACTACATTAGTTTTCCCTCTATTTTCACTTTGGAGCCTGCTTCATTGGATTCTCAGCGCACAGCAATAACCCAAACACACAAAAGGTGTTGTTATAAGCATTTCTTCCACAAACATTAATGAATCGCACATACATTTGTAATAAAGCTGGTCCCAGCAATCCCAGAGCAGGATAAGAATCAAATCCAAGTAAAGACAAATTACTTTTTCCAATTGGAGTCTGCTATTTATAGCGCAATTTGACTCAAGTGGCAATAAAAAGCAATTCAATGGGAAGTCATAATAAGACTTTGGAAAAACCAGTGTCATAGCCAGTCTTTACTCATGCAATTATATTCACTGATCATTTTAATTTCCCCACAACAGTCTGTAGCAAATGACAATTCCCTATGTGTCTTTGTTTTCCCCTAACACACACAGGCTGCCTATAAGGAAGAATAAGGCTTATGAGTCCTGGTAGCAAGTAGTCTCTTAAGGGGAATTTTTTAAATTACTTTCCCAAAATTTATAAAGTATGCATTTGGTGATCATTTTCATATTCCCATGGAAAATCGCATTTAAATGAGTCCAACAAGCCTGTCCTTAGGTCGTGGTTTTTGAGATGTTGCAGTCATTTGGGAAGCCATCTTAAAATCCTGCCTTAAGTGTTAGGCCCATGGAATTGGTCTTAGTTTCGTGTTGGAGATTTTTAAAAGTGGATGAGGTCCATTTTCATTATCTTTATTTACTGTCATTTTCATTATTTCCTGGTCATTTAATATTACATCTAAGACATCTTGAATACACTATTAACCTGATATTTTTACATAAAACAAAGTGCCAAAGTGCCTAATTAATAAAACAGTATTTGCAGTTTTATTCTTCAAAAGTTTAAAATAAGTCAATCATTTTTTGCACCAGTATATTTGACAAGCGGGACTAAAATCTGAGGAAATTCATTATTTATGGTATCCTGTGACAACCCCCTTGCCGTTTTAATTGCTTAAAATGACCGGAAAGGATTCTTGAACATTTTGAGCAACTGAAATTGCTTTTATTATCAAGTTTTCCAGAAAAAAAAAATTCACAAATACTGAAATATTTGCCACAGCGGAAATCTGATGCGCTCTACACAGAAACTAGAATCAAATTCCCTTGGCCTTATAGAAAACTAGTCATCAAAGATGTGGTGATATAAAAGATATTACAACAAAGTTAAATTCTTTTTAAAATTTGTTCATGTTTTTTTTTAATTCCTAAATTTCACACATCATAAATCATTCACACAATTTCTAGAAAATAGGATATAAATGATACAGGTCAAAATGCTTTGGACGGCAAAGCCGTGGGCTTTTATGTCAGCATTGTAAAAATGGACTTGCAAAGATTACACCATAGATAACAAAAAAAGTATGCTTACTCATGTTTCACACTCTAAATCATCATTCACGCAAAAGTTTGAGAAAAAGTTGTACAATTTTGTAATTCCTATAACTTCCCCATTCGTATTTATGGACTCTCTGGGGTATATTATGAATATTATGCCCTTTTTTAATTTGAGATCATTGGGACTTCTTTTCCTAGCCACGGTATATAATTGATTTCTCGTGGATACTATTTGAACGTTGAATGTTTAATTCCAATTTACAACATTTTGGTATGACTGTTACAACACAAAGCCAAGTTCCACAGTTTTCATTGGCCCTTGATTTTCCATTGTGTGGCACTGTGGTCAACACACGATTCACATTGTTGAATCTGCCTGACTGCAAGTTTATTTGGCTTACTCGCTATGTAATAATTGAATAGAAAAAAAAAATTAATTTAAGAAGTTAAATTTTAAAAAACTGTGTTTTTTATGTCTATCACCATTATGAAATGAAATGTCCTTGCTACTGCCCCCCATACCTACTTGTGCAATCCACCATAAATACATGGTTTATCCCAATAAGAGTTGCATTGGACCATGTTACAAAGTAACATTACTAAAAAGTGGTGAATGAAATTATAACTTTGTAAATCAGATACAAATCCACAGCTTTATGCCTCACTAGTTTTCATATCATAAGTCATTATACAGAGTGGTCAGAAACAAACTGTACCCTAAAAAAAGCACCCTCAATTTCAGGGTCTTAGATAACATTTTAATGCAAATTATTTATTTGGTCCCCCCGCCGCCAACTTAGTAGCAACTTTAGTGCAGAGGGGGGGACTATAGAAATGCCCTCGTCGTGTGTGTGCTGCGGGTGTGCGGCCACTCAATATTCTCTGGATTAATCAGTGTGTGTGTGTCCATCTTCACAACATCGATGCATCGCAAGTAGGCGTTGGCTGGGATGTAAGTGGGTCAATGTGACAAGGTCACAGGTGCAAATTTGGCCAAAATTGGTTCAAATTTGGTCAAAAATAGGTTATATTGTTTATAACCTTGGTAAACGATAATCTTTTGATCAAGCAAGTGTGGGTGTCCATCTTCCCACCAAAATGTCGCCCAAGAAGGGTGTTGGAGGAGTTCGGAGGATGAAGCATGGGTTAAAGGTCACATATGGTCAAACATAGGTGTCAAAATTGGTCAAAAAATAGGGATTAAAGCCTTGTAAACAAGATATATTTTGATCTAAGCAAGTATGGGCCATACTTCGCCCCAAAAAAAAAACCATGGATGTAACCCAAGTAGTCGGAGAGTTCGATGGTGGGGTAATGTTGCCTGGGTCAAGGTGCAAATGTGGTCAAAAATGGGATTAAATTGCTACAACCCTTGGCAATTGTGGCAGGATGATTAAATTTGTGTGTCTGGTCAACATTCAGTGCCGAAAAAATAAGGTCATGTAAAGTCATGCGGGGTCATTCAAGGTCAAATGGAATTATTACATTGCATGTCAATCATTGTCAATTGTGTAGGATGATGAACTTGGTGGGTGTGTGGTGGAAAACATTCAGTGCCGAAAATTTGAGGTCATTTCAAGGTCATGTGGGTCATCCAAGGTCAAGTCACTAAGTATGTGGTAGGATGATGAAACTTGATAGGTGTGGTAACATAAGTGCCAAAAATGTTGATAGTCATTAAGGTATTTTGGGGTCTCCAAGTCAAATTCATAACACATGATGTATGGTCAGTAAAAACTGAGGGGTATAAGAATTCAATAAAAATTTTGATTCATTTCAAGGTCATGGGGTTATTAAGCAACTGCACTCAATATGTAGTGTACGTAGGTCATGAAACTTGTGGATGTGGTCGACATTTCTAAACGGAAAATTGTGTTGACGGGTCATTTTAAGGTCAAGTGGGTCATCTAAGGTCAATTAACTACAAATAGTTGTAGGGTCAATGTAGTCAACATTTGATACCGTCAAAATTGCAACTGATATGGCAGCAGACTCAGGGTTTGCCGAACTACTTTTTTCCATCACAATTCTCCCTGTGATCTTAAAATATATTGGCTCATTTTACTACCGCGACGGCAGGGGGACCTTTTAGTGGGGGGACTGTAGTCACAATCTTTGTGAGTGTGCCAAATCTGGATAAAAATTGTGAGTTTGGTACACATGTTTACTTGAACATTGATGGAAGCACTGCCACACCCTTCATGGCCCCAGCTGGATTTTCAAGGTTACACAGGGGTAACATTTTTAAATGTTCAGGATTGTGTTGAAAAGCACACATTGATGTCGTCTGGTGACAAGGATCTAAAAAAGGTATAGTTTGTACTACCTGTGACTTATAGTTTAGGAATTAGGGTAAAAACTGCAAAATGGTAAATAAAAAGTCAATTTTGGTTATGTACAGGAGTCAAAAATTAAACAGTTACTCCAATTTTAGTAAAAATGAGTGTTCAAATTGTGGATTTTTAGCTCAGGGGTTTCTCAATAGGCGGCCCGCGGGCCCAATCCGGCCCGCCAACCAGGGAATTGGCACTCAACGTGCGCTAAAATTATAAAAGGAAACCTAAGAAATTCAGGGTGTATTTGCCCTCAAGGAGGGGGAAATTTTCAAATATGTTCGGGATCTCTGGCCCTTCAGCTAATATAAGTGAGAACCCAGGTTTAGCTCATAGAACGAAAAAGGAATTGTTTTGACTATCTTAGTGTCTGTTATTAACCCAAAATGGGGAATAAAGTCAACAGCTATTGGCAGCTATTGGATTCTATTACCTGTGACCTATTTTGTGGATAAGGTGAAAACTAAGCATAACAGATAAGGCAAACTATTCATTATTTCAATCCTTTAAGCTAGGAAACAATTTGCACCACATATTAACGGAATCAAAGCTACTTTTAAACTTTTGACCCATGTACACACCAAAAATTGACTTTTTTCACCATTTTTACAGTTTTTTTTACCCCATAACTCTGAGAAACTATAAGCCATAAGAGATAGTGAAAACTATCCCTTTTTGGAATCCTTGTAAACCAGACAAACACATGGTGTGCTTTTAACACAGTCGGAAAATTTTAAATTTTGATCCCTGTAAACTTGAAAACCAAGCTGGGGGGGCCATTAAGGGGGTGGCAAGTGCTCTCCCATCAATTTTTATGGATTTCAATGCCTAACGTACTTGTGTGCAAAAATTCAAAAATTTATCCGGAAGCGCACAACTCTTCACTACAGTCCCTGCTATTTGTGGTCGAGCAACCGCCTTGTATATAAATTATTTTATTAGCTTTCAAACAGCAAACCCCATGAGTTCCGGTCCAACAAAATTGTATTGACTGGAGTGTCGATTATTAATGAAATCTGTGTTTTGTTACTGAAACACGGGAGACTAAGTTTTGCACACAGTGACAGGTTTTAATGAGAATTAGGTAAGACAGCTTTCCATGTTAACAAGTAAAAAAACACAGATTTCATTAAACAGGGACAACTCAGTCATTGGGGACCTGAATTCATGGGGTTTGTGTTCTGAAAAGTTATACAACATACTTTTTAAAATGTTTAAATAATTGCGCATGAATGTTTAAGACGTTATTAATCCTGGGTCATAGCATGGCATCTGGGGAAAATCTTGAAGCTGAGATGTTACTTGAGGACTTTTCCCATTTACTTTTCAACAAAATGGAGGGTTTGTGCGTGCATTAAGTTCTGTATTTTAGTACATCCCTCCCACTTTGCATTGGTCCCCCCAAAAAATGTTGGGCTGTACAATACTAGCCCAGTGGCCAATGTAAACAAATGGAAGTTGATTATTGTTACTTTTAAAAAAATATCCAATCTGAACATCTATGCAGATGATGTTAAAAATCTCAGTGGAGTAAGTCAGAGATTGAGGTTGTGATCTTGAAATGCCTCTTTAAGTTTGAAACAGAAAATGCAAAAAACCCTCAAAAATAATGTAATTATGTCTCCAAATTTGATGCAATAAAGTAGGGACCAGATTGAAGTGTAAGAAGTTACCTTAGGCAACATACAATTTAAAGTTGAGGATCAGGTATTTTGTCCCAGTCACATCCCTGTCTATGAAAACAAGACCCAGTTCATAACTCCCCTCCTCAAATGGGAGCGATCAAATTTGTAGGTTCCCTACATGCGACAGCACGTAGAGAATAGAGTACTATTCAAACGTGTATAAACAACTAGAGGGCACAAGTGCGCCGGTTATGATTGGTTTAATGGATGGGCAGTTTGGAGGTCAAAACGTCCTGGTGGGTAGGGGATAGAGTCGAGGAAACCTTCCAGTATTGTGTGTGCTAGGTGACGTCATGGCCTTTCGTTTAAATGTGCTTTTATTGTATGCCGTGTATATACAATTGAATTTCTTGTCTGTTCTTTTGGAGAGGGGGGATCAGTCCAGTGGATATGCAAGTTGTGCTGCTAAAAGGGTTCCAATTCAGCACCCAGTTAAAATAAAAATCCTATTTAGCCATATTTTATAAATGGTTTCATAATTTCCAATTTCAGTTTTTAGATAGGTTGGACATTTAATGAAATGCCAAAATTGTATTGTTAAAATAAACAACAATTTTTTCTCTCCAAAAATTGTGGCTGAATTTCAATGACTTCAGCATAAAGTATTGCACTAAAACAGTTGAGTACTTTGTTGAATGGTATAAACCATTGTGCAAATTTGGGTCCGAGGCGTAAGTATGGATCTGTGCAAATAAATATTTCAGAGCACTTTAAATTGCTTACCAACTGAAAAAACCCAATCATAGCACACACGGGTGTTCGCATCAGATAGCGCTATAAAAACTAAACAGGTTCTGGTTGCCAAAAATATCACCAACAAAATGCATCAGTTTGGAATGCATAGTGACATTGACAACGCAACATTTTATAATTCACCTGGTTTAATGAGTATCACTGTGTTTGCAGAAGGAAACTTGAAAACTTGCTGCCAAAATATCTCTCAGACCTCAAATAGGGAGATGATGTTTAAACAAACACCATTAGGCTATAGAACATGTTGACAAAGCCCCAAAGACTGATTCAATAAGCTTCGATTAATAATGATAACGTGGTACAGTTTTAGGTTTGTCACAACCTTTTCATGTAAATCTTATCTGAATAAAACAGAAAGATGAGTGGGGAGTAAAAAATATAACAATCGAAACATCTATGATAGCGTTTTAAAAGTGAATTACTTTGAGTAAGTGATGTCATGTAAAGTTGCATATTTATAGGTTGATAAATGGATGATGGCAATTTTTACTAGTACACCATTTAGGTTAAATCCCTTTAAGTGCTTCAACATTATGCATATTCATTGAAATTCTGTTGGATCATGGTTATGAATAAAGTCTACAAAAAGTTGGGTTAGATGGATTCAGGTGATAACAGGTGAAATGTTGATACTTGAGGATGTTCAAGCTTCAAACAGAGTCAGCAGCATGTTGCAGGTGGGACAGACTTGAGAATTCTAGGTTAAAGGAAGTTCCAGGATACAGTTGGGAAGGAGATAAGGCTAATGCATGGTATTTTGTAATTTCTTGAAATATGAATAAGCAGACAAGAGAAATGTCATCAAAAAGCATGAGCAATATATGCATGCATGTATGAAGTAAGAAGTAAGTTAATTTAGCATGTGTGTTTTATGTATTTTGATTGGGTAGCATATTTAGTCCAGTTTTGTTTCATTTTTAGGATAAGGCTGTTGGTAGTACATGGGTTAAACATCAATAGAGTCATTTCTTGCAATGCACCCCCTCAATTTTAAGATTTTTGTATCGGCTGAATGAATGCGCATGGGGACACTAACCTGTCAGCCATTCTGTTGCCATCTCCGGATGTTAAAGTCACATGATAGTTTTGGTGACACTTGAGAAAATAAAGTCCAATTGTAACTAAATTCAGGTCTAATGCAAAATGGAAATCTACATAATGTTGATGCAGACAAAGGTCACACTTTAAGGTCAAAGGTAATCTGAGGTCAAGTTGTGAGATTGGCTAAATGTTAAAGTTGTGTGAAAGTTTTGAGTGATGCAACATCAGGCAACACTTGTTGATCTGAAAATCCTGTGCAGTGGCTTATTTGTATGTGGTTGAGTAGCTCTGACTTTATCAGGACAAGTAAACAAAATAGAAGCTACCTTAGCCATCACTTGTCCACTGGTGGCTCTGAAAAGAGCCATTCACTGAAGACTGCCCCTGTCAACAGAGAATAAGGAAACCTCAGTTATCTGCTAAAATAGAGTTAAGGTGGCTCTGAAAAGAGCCATTCACTGAAGACCGTCCCCTGTTAACAGAGAACAAGCAGACCTCACTTATCTGCTAAAATAGAGTTCAGGTGGCTCTGAAAAGAGTCATCCACTAAAAGCTGTTCATTGTCAACAGAATAAGCAAACCTCAAATGTCTGCAAAATGCTAGTGTTAACAACAAATTAGGTAACAACATGGGTATTTGAACAATGTGTTAAATTGTCCCCAAAGCTCTTACTCTTCAAACAATTCAACCTATCAAATATACTGTGTCCTAAAATGCTTATGGAGTTAGTAAAGTCGTCGTGCCGAGCAAGCTCGTGCGCGGAGTGCCTATCTCTCTTTCCTTAACGTTTGGGCCAGACTCCTCCGTATTATTTTTGCTGTGGGGGGTTCGCCACTCCTCCCGCACAGCGAGTCTATTACTTTCCCAGCATTGAATAATGCTGGTACCCATTTATACACCTGGGTGGAGAGGAGTAATTGAGATAAATTTATCCGAATGAAAAATGAGGGATTTTTGGCAAAATTCAGCGATTTGGGGCCAAAAATCACCAAATTTGGGGAAAAATCAGCGATTTTTGGCCAAAATTGGTTAAAGATCTCCAAATATTTGATACTTCCCCCCGAATTTCACTTTTGCCTCCCCAAAAATTTCACTTTGCCCCCGTTTCCCCCCCAGAAAAAGAGGTCTGGCGCCGCCACTGACTCGAACCCACGACCTTTGGAGTGCGGGGCGAGTGCTCAATCCACTGGGCCACACATGCCTTCAGGAGTTAGGGGTGCCATGGCCAAGGCTAGACTAAGATGTAGAAGATGAAAAAAATGGACAAAACAGTTGTCTTTTGAATCAAATAATTGCCTCTGTGAGTAATTCCAAAATGTTCTGAAATAAGGGGGGGGGGGATGGTGTAATATGATGAGCTCAAATATGGAGACTCAAGTTGGATAGGTGGTGATTTTGCCAATAACTCAAGTGCTGACCAATATTAAATTTCATGCAGCTTGATCATAAGAGGACAGGCTCGGTTTCCAATTTCAAGGCTCTATTCTTTACAGAAATTAATCATGTTCAATGTTTTAAAAATTCAAATGATATATGTACTGTGTGGTCTTTGGATTAATGAGACTTTGGATGTCATCCATTATAAGTAGCTGGATTACATGGCAATGTGTGTGTCGTTAACCTTCTAATGGTTATAATAGTGATGGATTATAAAAAAAGAGTAGATTTATAAGAGCAAATTTATTAGTAGCTGTCAATTTATGTGGTGAGAATTATGGGCAATTCCTTGGTTTCAGAGTTATGAAATAATGCCAATTCTGGGTAATTGTATTGTTTAAATTCAAATGCTGGCAATTGCAGCAGGAAAACAAACTTCTTGTGAGTGTAACAAGATCATAAATGCAATAGCTGCCATTTGTCAGAAATTCCCATCAAACACACCATTATGCCAAGTCTTTGGTCAGTGGCTCTTGAAATGGTTCTTCAGGCGACACAGTCGCCCAAAGAACTATTTCTAGAGCCACTGACTCAAGGAAAGATTAATTGAGTTATCCTAATATATCGCAGTGCACAGATGTATCACTTGGCAGCTGTTGCACTTAAGACCTTGTTGCATTTACATGACATAAGGCCAATGGAAGTTGATTCTTAGTTTCCTGTTGGAGAATTTTAAAAGGTGACGAGGTCTGATTTCATTATTCATTATTTACTGTCAATTCATTATTTACTCTCATTTCATTATTACATCTGAAGGCATGTTGAATACACTACTACTCTAATATTTATCACATAAAACAAAGTTTACAAGTGCCTAATTAACAAAACTTGGGTATTTGCAGGTTTATTTCTCCAAAAGTTCAAAAATAAGTTCAAGCATTTTTGCTCGGGATTTTTGCTCCGAGTATGACAAGCGGGACAAAAATTTTCAAGGAAATTCATTATTCTTGGTATACTGTGACACCCCTCCCAAGAAAACTGCTTAAAATAAACAGGAAGGAAGGCTTGAATATTTTAAGCAACTAAAAATTTGTTTTTATTATAAAGTTTTAAAGAATAAAAATTTTCTCATAAAATAATGAAATATTTGCCACAGCGGCAAATCTGATGCGCGCTCCAACAGGAAACTAAGAAACAATTTCCCTTAGCCTAATGTGGCATGCAGTAGATAATGTACACTATTTCTTGTTGAGTGTGTGTAAATGTGTTTTATGCAGTCTTGTTATTTTTCTGCAAGCACAAGTCATTTTCACTTGCTATTAAATTATTTTGTGTCATAAAGTAGGTTTCATAATTCTTACTTTTACATCTAAGGGTAAGTGACTACTCTAATTTTAAAGGGATAAATGGTGTAATTTTTGGGTTGTGTTAGAGGGTTAAACTTAGGCCCTTTAGCCTTAGGCTAATGTGTAGATTAAGGCTAGCTTAAAACAGTTTGGAGTTGTGGTAGGCTAAGGCTAGAAATGTACCTTGCGGACAAAACCAATATAACACTGTATTTGCTATCTCTGCATAAAGCTATAGCATTTAGGTCACTGACTTGGTAAGTCAGAAATCACAAATAAAAAATATGAATTATATTCTCCAGAAATAAGTGGGAAGCTTAATGTCTACTTCAATGAATTTTGCAGGCTTTTGATATAAATGTGTCATCTTTTGTATAGCTACCTATAAATGTTGTTATATTAATCAAACCTACTTGTATTGTCGGGTGCTGAAGAAGCTCAGTAGGATGTACATCTGGCATTATAATTTCAATTTCACGCTTTTTTAGGATTCTCTACTTCTCCATCTCATCTGGCCAATCGATTTGATGTATGGAGGTTTGGTGGCTGGGAGGAGGGTGCGTTTATGAAGATGTACAGTTTGATGAAGGTGCTCAAGGTAGGCAGATACATAATCACGCTATGCAATATGTAATCAGGGGGAAGGTGTGCCACACCCAGAGAAAGGATTGATGGGGGGACAAAAGCTTTAAAATTCATGATAAAAATCAGGCCCTTTTTTTGCCTGCTCACAGAAATTTTCACCATACCAACCAGGAAAAATTCTGCCTTAAAAACCTGGAATGTTCCAATTTGCCCCCTCTGACATGTGACCCTGTTATGCCCCCTACAGTGTTGGAGAGAGCATGTGAGCTGATGACAAATCTTCAGTTTATTTACCCACATTTGGCTAAGATGCCATTTAGCGTTTACTTACCATTACCCTAACGCGGCCGCCGAGAGGCATTGAAGCCACACGAAACGTGGCCGGTACCGGTCGAAAAATGCGTTTCGTTGCATCTGGTGCCGGTCAACAACTATTTTTGGTGCGCAAATGACTCTCATTGCGTTTCCATTGCATCTGGGACGTCTTCCCGGATAAAATGACGCGATGCGTGTCGTTGCATTTCGGCCGTCTTCCCGGAGAATGAACGCGATGCGTTTCGTTGCATCTGGGCCGTCTTCCCCGGAGAAGACGCGAGGTCGATGCGTTTGATTGCATCGCGGCCGTTATTGACTGGAAATGATGCGATGGTTTTCGCTGCATTTGGGCGGTCTTGCCCGCAGAAGGCGCCATGTTTTCATCAGGCGGGTCGGTGAGGGGGGACACTGTACAACATGCCCATAGCCAATTCTCGATTTCGATGGTGACTAGCGCACCATTTTCGATAAGCTAGTGGTTAATTATGCATAAACGTTTTCATGACGTAAACTGGAGCATGACGTAGCAAAATAGCGCCACGCTACGGACTATGACGTAGCGTAATAGGGCCACTCACGACTGGCGACACTATACAGATACAAATTTAAGGACAGATCAGTGTGTGATTGATTTATTTATGTACTATTATTTATTTATTACCGTTTTATTGCATTTTCACCGCGATGTTGCGTTGCACATGGCCGTCTTTCCGGTATAAAATGGCGCGAGGTGTTCGTTGTTTCTGGGACGTCTTTCCTGTAAATGGCGCGATGTGTGTCGTTGCATCTGGGCGTCTTCCGGGAAAATGGCGAAGATTCTTGTGTTTCGTTGCATATGGGCAGTTATTGACATTACGCTTACTAATCTGTGCGGGGAAAGAAAAAAAACGGCAGAGATGCAATGAAACGAAGCTTGGCTCTCGTGAATCTGGGCCGTTATTAAAAATAAAAATAGATTGCTTTTGCTTGCATTTGGAGACGTCCGGCCGGCCCAAAAACGACCCGGTCTGGTTAGGTTCAATAAGCTTAAAAACAATACCACAGTATCAAAACAGTGTTGACAATGTCTGTGCACCTTTAAGTTTTGTCTATAAGCAGCTTAGTAGCAGCTAGTACTGCGAAAGGTACTCACAAGTGCTGGGGTCATCTCTTATGGGTGGCATTTCAAGTGTGGGTACCTATCGGTACCTTGAAGGGACCTTTAAAGTGTAAATAGGTCCTGCTAAGAAAACACACCCTACTGTGCATCCAGTAGAGTATAGAGTCTGCAGTGATATGGCTAAAGGGAGAACATGTGAGTGTTACACAAGTCAGAATCTAGATGTTATGATACTGCTTGTAATATAGGTCCTAAAACCAAACAGAAAGGAAACCCACAAACATGTCAACAACAAATCTTAGCCAACCAAATTAGGTGTGCATGACAGCAAGTCATTTCAGAAGCCAAAGACCAAGGTAATTAGCTAATAACACACACACTGCTGGCCACTAACATCTCTCATTCGGTGTTTGTTAAAAGCCTTTCCACAATGACTGCAGGGTAAATTTGGGGAAGTCAACTCCAAACACCAAGGCAAGTACGTGTTAGCTCCCTGTGGCGGTGCTCCTGCATCGTAAGTGTAGGCCTGGTGCCCGTCTCGGATTCTGGTTACCGGTTCAATTAGTGCGCCGTTGCAGGCAGGCAGTCCACGTTGAAGAAGATCAAATTCATTCAGGCACAACTCCTGTGCATTAAACCTTTTTATGGGAAAACAATATATGATTTAATGAATTGGAGTGGCTAAGGCATGCTAAGCTGTTTACTATCTGTTCATTTGCTAGTGTGATTTGTCTGAATGTAAGAGGTGTTGAAGTTGATGTAGACCATACTCTTTTTCGTAAGTCAATATGACAAGAGAAGAGATCTTCGGCAGCAAAATGGGTTGAAAGCTAATGTGATCATGATGACTGGGCATCCCACGGCAGAAATGATTTCCATGCATGAACTGTTCAATGCAGTGATCATTCCTCTTTAAACTTGCTAGCCAACATTGAGTTCTGAGGCTAATTTGTATGTCATGTATTCTGTGGCTCATAATTGCTTGGACAGTTTAGAACATATGCCCACTTCCCCACCAAAACGGCGCACCATCGTGTTGCACGTAGATACAGTACATGCAAAGATCAACGTGTGCGTTTGTTACGTCCAAGAAATTATGACCCAGAGTATATTATAAATGACCTTATTTACATTTAAGGACTTCATTTGCATATAAATGACCTCATTTACATAATTGAAACTTAGGTGAGATGATAATCAATGATGCTGTGGACATGTGGTGAATTTATTGTCATTGTATTATGATCATTCATTCTCGGTCATACATGCTAGTCTACTAGGTAGTCATCATACACAAATGTCAATGAAGGTTAGAATGGTCAACTTCACGCTTCACTTCCAATAATGATAAAAAGACGCAGTGTGGTCACACAAGTTTTTACGCACTTGATGACAATCTTCTCATGTTACCATCTCAACACTTGGAAGCTGTTATGGTCATGTTACACTGATGATTGCAAGCAGTACGACAGCTGTAATACTATCATAATCGGCTGACAAAAACAAACAAACAAACATACCAAAAACTCCTGTGTGGTCATGACCAAAGTAATTACTGGATGCGGATTACGTTTGAATGAGCAAGTGGCTAAACCCTTGACAGCAAATGTCATTAGTGGACAGTACCCTTACCTTCAAGAAGAAACGGGCAGCTCACATATGAAGTGGTACTCCAATCTTGCAGGAGTTTTACTCTTGTACCCTCTTTATTTTGAAAAACAACTACAGCAAACACGGAAACAACTTCCATTTTGCACGCAATTTATTTTCACATAATTTGGAAGAATATTCACTTGTCAAAATTTTAATTGAGTCAATCAATTTTTTTACACACATTGTATGCAGGCCTGTAACTAGTGGGGGAACATGCCCCCTTGAAAATCCATAAAGCCCCCAAAACCCCTAAAAGGCTATAAAGGCCGGGGAAAATAGATTTTGCAAGTGGAGAGAGTACAAAATTACGGGGTTTTATGCATGTTTATCAAAAAAAGGTTAAAATTTTGGTAAAAAGATCTACTTTTGCCAAATTTGACCCCCTTCAAAAGGGCGAATTTGGGAGAAAATCCCCTTTTGTTGAAAAAATTTGCCCCTCCCCTAAAAAAAAAACCCTGGTTATGGGCCTGATTGTATTGAAATTTCGAGGTAATTTGTGAAAAATCATAACCACAAGAAAAGGGAGATTCTTGATCATGCATTCACAAACTTTCTTGTTGCAAAAAAAAAAAAAAATGTTACAATATGTTGAAAAATAAAGGAAGTGCTTCAAGGAAGAAAAACAAAAATAGCACTGTTGTTTGATCAGCCTTGAAAGCTGTACTTCAAAACATGTATGTATTATGTATTCAGATTTGTGCTTATTTTGACCCATATCTTAGCATTTTCGAGCCTGATGAAAAAATTCAAATGCAATTTTTCGATGCGTTCAAAGTACTTCTACGCGGTAAGATCAGTGCATTATTTTCCATAAATTCACTGAGGAGTTAGAGGAAATTGAGTTAGACTTTAGCATGATCCCGCGAACCTTTCAGTAATAAACCCTGGCCTATTCGCCCTTTGAGCGGCAGCGCAAAGCAACGTCCCATATTCATGCATATGTCATCTGTGGGTATACTGCTATTAATAGGCATTCCTCATGTAACACACAGACGCATTACTTATGCAGCCAAATGCCGCCCACAGGAGAGAAAGTTTTCCACTTAGATGCGTCATGTTTTCATGGAGCACTTTGTTTTTACAAAATGGTAGATTAGAGCAGAAAATAATGTTTGTTTCTCCTCAATGAGAAAAGCATGACCAAGGAGTGCATTGAGCTGTAGTTTAATCTATACTGAGTAGGCCAAAATTTAAGCAGTTTATCAATGAAATATATCAAAGCAATTACCATACATGGGTGCCTGTGGGCATGTATGGGAGATATCAGGGGGAGGGGGGTATCAACTTTTTTTGGGTAGGTATGTGCCTCCCGGATTTCAAAAATTGAGGCTCCGGAGCTGATTTGAGGCCCAAAAAAATGGGGTCTCCAAAAGTTTAAGAAAATAAGCTGCGATTTCCCTCAATTTCCAGCTACTATTTGAGGTTTTTTGAAGAACATTTGGTAGAATATGGCTTTGGACATGAAAAGTAGGGTCTCTGGAACTGAAATGGTCCTAAAATGGGGGTCTCTGGAACTGAAAAAGAGCATGAAAATGAGGGTCTTATAGGCAGCACATACCCATACTTCATCCCAATGTGAGAACCCCCCCTCATACACCCTTGGGGAGATATATGTTGTATGCATTACACACTGCTGTTTGAACCTTTGCAAATGTTCACTTTTATTTTGACCAGGTTTAAGTATGCAAGAGTTACCACCCATGTAAAAGAAATATCCATGGTGAGAATCTTGCCAGAATGGCCAACAAAGGTCATTGACATGTATGTTATACTGCCCTCTATTGACCAATCCCACAATGAGGTTTTGTAAAAATCTGTACAGCTTGTGGGATAAATAATCCAAGTCATGCTTCACAACTGGTGTCCTTGATATTATGCGTTTTATTTTGGTTCGTCATATTAAATAAGTGAGATTTGTACCAAGACTTATTTCTCAATGTCATAGTTTGAAATATGATTAGATTTGATCCATTGGCACACTTGGAGGTTTTGGCTTTTTAGCACACATTCTCTTGTCACCTGTTGAAAACACATTATGGAATGGTTTTGACAGTTGAAATCGAAAGACATGCTTTGTACCAGATAAAGAACATGATGCGTGCAATCTATGTATGTGAGCAACATTTGCAGTGTATAGCATATCTGGCCAACTGGTTATGCCTGGGTTTAAGCAATAACAGCACATTTTTTGAAGAGAGTTTTCCAAATTTTGCATAGTTGTGTTGGTAACTGTCTAGTAAACTATACCTGTGGTTGGTAAAGCTCAAAAATGCGTATTTGTCATAAAAGAAGCGATTTTGTAATTAGAATTGGGATCTCTGATTGTAATTTAATGGTGGAGCTGGAAATGCCAAATTTATGCCTGTTGATGAAATAGTGCCACCTCACGAAAATGATCTCTAACTTTCACTCCTCTGAACCGACGGAACAACTAATGAATGAGCATAGACACATACATGGTACAATTTCCCGGCTCTTATTGGAAGGACGTTTCCATATTAATTACAAAATTCCTTCTTTTGCGACACATAAAGAATTTTGAGCTCTACCATTCACAGGTATTGTTTACTAGTCAATTACCAATGCTACTGTGCAAAAATCTCAAAATATCCGGAAAATTGGGGGCACTCTTCAAAAAAAATATGCTGTTATTGCTTTAAGTTCTACTTAATACACATGTCATAGTGTTGTCTGTATATAGCCTAATGCATTAACTGTGACCATTTATTTATCAGGTTTCTTCATCGATGACGATCTCCTGTATGAAGATCTCCTTGGCTCCACTGAAGATGATGAACCAGTTGTGGATGATTACGACTCGGATTCAAGTTGGGGTTCCGAGGAGTTTGACGACTATTCAGATGACAGTGGAGATGAGAAGATAGTTAGTAGCTATGTGGAAAGTGGCGATCACTCACCGAGGGGTCCCAGCGACCGTCAGCAAGGGTCATATTCACAGAGGTCACTAGTGACTTCTTATGGCATCGAAAAACAGGGCAGTCAAGAGACCAAGGTACTATTTATATGAATGTTTGAATGGAATGAGTAGTGTATGATGATTATTTAATTATTACTTGGTATGTTCTCTTGTATGTGTTTTCCTTGTCCTTTGTTGCAGTTTGATGTATTGTGTATGGTACTCAGTCAATTAATGGTCACTTAGATGTATCTCCCTCACACCATCTTCCTCTTCTCTCCTTCCTCTCTTCCTCCACCATATCTTTCACTCTCTCAATTTTTAATAACCATCTACTTAAAGGTGCAATGAGAGATTTTAGAGGCACCCAAATATTGTGTCAGAATATTAATTTCATATAGACTAGACACTCAATAGATTTCTTACCTTGTCTTATGATTCAGACTTAAATGTTGTCTTAAAAGAGAGAAAAAAGGTCATTCTGATTTGCTTATATTTCAATAAAAAACATAGGCTGAATTTCGTATTTGCTCCTATACAAAATTAGAAATTTCAAAAATTTCTGTACCAAAGAAACATTTCTCAGCTTAATCTTTCAGGTGGGGTTATTTTTGATGGAAAGCTTTACATCAGGGCAAAAATCAGCACTTTTGATTTTTTTAGGGACACCTGATACGTGAAACCTCTCCTTGCACCTTTAAAGAGACGTGAGCATGAGAATATTTACAGAAAAAAGTGTCCCCAATTTTTTTCTAACCTGTTTTTTTTTTTCATATTTGGGATGCTTTCCAATGTATTAGTTTACACCTGATGTGAATAAGCCGAATACGCTGTCTTTATGTAATAAGATGATGATTAGTAGTTTCTGTCATGCATGACAGAAAATCAAAGCATGGTTTCCTATTGGGACGATAACGATAACAGGCAAGTTCAAAACAAGGTTTGCGGTGTGCTTTTGTACTTCTTTGTCCAATAAACCTTTAAGACGTTCTTGGTAGGTGGTCTACAACCGATCCAGTGCAATTTGAGAAAAATTTGTATCCTCAAAAAAATCTGTCACTTTAGGGTACAGTTCCTTTTTTCCAGGTAAGAGGTACCCTAAGAGGGATTTGAGGAAACTTTGTGAAGATCCAAATTTCTCTAAAATTTATAGTGGTAAAACTCCTACCATGGACAGCAAGTAATGACAACCCAAAACTAAATTTAGATCTTAAATGCTTGCTTTCCTAATTGGCCACATAGAGAATCATGCTTGGATTTTGTTGTGCATATTGGACATATTCTCTTCAGGTGTGATTAATTACATTTGCAATAATTCTAAATATGAAAAAACCTGGTTAGAAAAATAACTTGAGGCTGCATTTTCTGGAAATATCCTTGTGCATCTTTAAGCACTGTTTCCTCTCTTACACTTACAAATTTGGGTAGTGACACATACAGATGCACGTGTGTGAGATGTAGTAAGTGGATTTGCACAGAAAAACAAACTAGCATTAAAAAGAATAGCATTGTTTTTGGGGGTCACCATTTCACGGATTACAGCTATTCTTAACCTTACATGATTTATCTGATGTACTTCACTGAATGTTCCTCTAAAAAAACTCATGGGCATGGATTTAGGTGTTGGCTGGGGTCCCTGTTCCCCAGAGTTGCAATTTCTGCAGAGTCACCGAATGGCTGCAGTCAGATGTCAATTCATGTTGAATCCTTCTACTTTTCAGCCCATTTTTTGTGAGAACATGAAAATGTTAACTTATGGACTGTCTCCAAAAAGTTGTGAAGGAGGTAAAAATAATGTTAGGTCTCCTATATTGATCAGTCTTGTATATGTCAAATCACTGACTGACAGTTTTTGAGATTTTGCCAATGTAGGACTGCAGCTCAAAGCAAACCATTGCTGTCAGAAACATTCCATTTTCTTAAAATGGAAAGGATCTTAACAAAATTGAAAACTATAACAAGATGAACCTTTCAAACATGGTAGATTCTGTATAGGTTATAACACTTAAGTCAGTGGTTTTGAGATGGCTTCCCAAATGACCTGTAGCCATCTCAAAAACCACTGACCTAAGACTAGGCTTGTTTGGACTCATTTGAATGCATTTTTCATGCTGATTCCAAATGCGGTCATGAAAATACCTATTTTGGAGGGACCAGAAAGTTTAAGATTGCATTGAGTCTTATTACAAGAAATCACAGTGAATATCTGATGATAAATCTTGCTAGTGTTGAGGTGGCTTACGTTTTCCCTGCACCTTGAATGCAGCTAACAATACCGTGGTGCTATGTGCTAATTTTACACAAGTGACACTGCCAATCTTGGAATAGCACGCTTTGAAGTCATTAAAGGCAGATTTAACACTGCATTATTTGTGCAAAATCTCCTTTAACTCATAGGTGTAAAAAAAGTAGAACTAACAAGATCCGTAACTGTCCTGACCAGAATAGATCAGCCCACTCAATTCTGATTGACGTCATCCGTCCCTAAACACTCTACTGCTACGAGAGGAGAGGTTGCTTGGAACCTGACGAGCTATTTTTTTGCAAATTGTTTTGTAGAATATGATAGATATGAATGCAATTCAATTAGAGAAAGGGGCGGTAATATATTTCCAATTTTTTTTATCGGCATTTTCCCCTGCAATCATGTTCTGATCCCATCATGATCATGTTGCACATGTCTTCACTGACATCCACATCATCTGACACGTGATGGATTGAATGTTTGAAAGATGCAAGTTACAATATGCTCATCCACCAAGGACACAGTTCTGTGGGTTGTACTTATACATGCATTGACATGAACTGACCTTGTGTGATCTGGGTATCATGTATCATACCCAAAACCAAGGGGTGTATTTTCTAAATACATTGGTGAATGAAAGCTACATATTGATCACAGAGATGATCCACAAATTCAAAGATATACTGGTAATGATGACAATGATTTGTCTGGTCCTTAAAGCCAACTTTAGACAGCCTGCAATTTTTGAAGTTGTTGAATAATTCGGCAAATTTTGTTAGAAAATTTATTCTCAATTTAAAAGGTTATACAATTCTGACCTATATTATGACAAGCAAAATGGTATAATAAGAACAAGTATCAGAAGACAAATTTTTGTACATCAAAATTTACTACCAGTTCTAAGCTACAGCACAGCATCAAACGTTACTATCACTGACATATGGTAACATAATGCACAGAAAAAAGTGACTTTTATTGGTGAAACAACCCTTTTAACTATTTGACGGGTCTGAAATGAATCTTTACATTCTTGTTAAAGTTTACGAAACTGATTGCAAGACCTTTTCTTTACCAAACATAACAACAGTACAGGCACAGTCCACCACGTGTGCAAGGTCATCGTTCACAATCTGCGTTTGCACTTGGGCACAATCCTGATTTCCCCGCGGACCCAGTCGGCAGAAATCGACGTTCTACGAGCAGAAAATCTGTTAAAGTAATGTATTTTGCTCAAATTGCAATGTTTTAAAAACATGCTAAAAAAACAATGCTTCTGATTAAGTTTAGTTGATAGTGCTATTTCATGAACCACCGTTGCAGAATTCTAACACTGCATTAACTCCATTTTAGTTTTGATTTTATTTTCAGATGATTAATTAAGATTGATTTTCAGTGTTTAGTAATGAATAATTACTCAAGGATACTCACACATTTCTCAAAAATACTGAAAATACCAAAGAACACTGTATTTTACTAGAGTAAAAATTTTTGAAAATCTTGATTTGAAAGAATATGATTTTGGTCTTGAAATGCCTTTAAAAAGTTGAGAAAAGTGTCAGGTCATATTCTACACTGGGATAGGTAAACATGAACTTAAAAATAATAGGATGGTTGGAAAGAAGCTAGAAATACTAAGAAAAGCCATTTTGATACAAAGCAATGAATCATACGATGTTTAAAGGAAGGAATAGTTGATCAGTTTTTGTGTCGTCTGCAGAATTGCAGAAGGCACATAGGGATTACCTGGTCGTATGTATATCTGGCAGGTATCTGTGTGTGTGTCTGTGGTCAAAATGTTAACCCTTAATATATTGCATGCCATATGAGTTCTGATAAGGGCTGCGATGATGTAACTAGGTGGAAAGGAGGGGGCGGGTGATATGTTGGTCACTCATGTGACCTTGGTGACCTCATGTGGACCTTTGGCCAGTCAAAAATGTTAACCCTTAATATATTGCATGCCGTATGATTTCCGTAAGGGCTATGAGACTGTGTGTATCTTGGTGAAAGGAGGGGTGGGGTGGGGTGGGGTGGGGTGGGGTGGGTGACATGTTGGTGACCTTCATGACCTCATGTTACCTTTGAGCTTTGACCCCATTCACAAACCGCGACGGGCATACGACACTTGCGGTCCTCGGACCGCGATGTATTTTTTTATAAATAATTTTTGGCAGTCTGTAAAATTTAAGAAACTAATTTGAAGGCCTTTTCTTTTTCCAACATGATAACAGTACAAGCACGGCCCACGTTCGCAATCTGCTTATGAACTTGGCCATAATCCTGATGTCTCCTGGCACAGAGAGCAAAGCTTTACAGAGAAAAAACCTGTTAAAGTAAAGTATTTTGTTCAAATTGCAGTGTTTTAAAAACATGCTTAAAAAAGCATGCATCTTGAATTTTTTTCATTTACTTGTTGGCTATTTCATGAACTAACTGAGCAAAATTCTAGCATTGTGTGCACTTTATTTCAATTTTCATTTTATGATGACTAAAAACTTATCACTCTGAATTTACATAACATTTTTTCAAACTAAACTGGGTTGCTCTATAGCTTGTTTTAGAGTTGTTTCCTGCATAACATTGTCATTCTTTGAACATGTGTGGTTAGCGATTTCTTCACAATGTTCATCAAACCAACATTGCGATTGCTATAATTTGATCAGTTAAATTTGGCAGAAGTTTTTATCTGTTATGGTTTTGTTCCCCATGAAAGAAAGTTGTCTCAAGCCCCAGTCTTGTAACAAGGGCTGTGATTCTTGTGATTTTCCCCTGATTTCTGGATTTTTTTGTGGCCAAAAAATTACTCATTAAAACTTACTTGCAGCCAGATTTTCTAATATTTCGGCCCAATTTTACCATTTTTTTCTGGATTTTTCATTGCTTTCAAATTTTTTTCTCTCTACTTCCGGATGCAGAGGCATGTCCCTACCCAACCAACGTGGAGACACCCAGAGTAATTGATGTTATGAAACCTGCCAATTTCATACACCAATCAAATTATAACATTCGAGCGGTATCCAGGCAAATTAATACTTTCGCATAGCAACCAATGTGATATGAGTAAACAGGCTAACAAAGAGAAACTCGGCATTGTGCACATGCTTTACTTCGCTTACGTCATCTTCATTTTCAAAGATTCGCAACTAGCACAAGAATTCTCACTTTCTTTGGTTCGTATCAATAGTTGTGATGTGAGAAATGGACTATTGACTTCTGACTTGTTATAATAAGACCTGCTGTATTAAACATTATAAGAGACAAGAGAAAGTGGCGCCCCAGAGGGGGATGGGGAGTATTCAGCCCCCACACCATTTTTATGTCTCCCCTATTTGTCTCCCTGGCCAGAAGAAAATTTATCAATTTGGGGAAAGCTCAGCCTCCTGGCCAGAAGTAAAATTATGAATTGTTGGGCAAAAATCGGTGATTTGTGGCCAAAAATCACAAAATTTTGGATGTTTTTAGTACTGAAATCATTGAAGGATACTGATACAATTCTTAAGAATACTAAAGTACTAAAGAGTACTATCAATTTTGTATAGGAAAATCTTGAGAATAATGAGTCTTGACAATAATGATTTTAAGTCTTGAAAATACTGAAAAACTATAGAGAAAATTGGCTTAGGTTACAGTAATTGAAGTTCACTATAGACATTATTCTACAAAAGTTCAGTTTGTATAATTATTTCCATTTTGGCATTTAGTGTGCAGGTGTCTGTCGATGAAACTCAGTCATAAAACTGCATGCACACTATGTCATGCCTGAGTGGATCAATTATCAAAAAATACTATGCAATTAGTATGAGGTATATATGTAGGCAATAATTATGTATGAGTTAGTAACACATGGGGTTAAGGGGAGCAGCCGATTTGCTATCCGAAACACCGAAAAAAACATCAAAAAATTCATATTTGGTATCTTTGTTACAGGCATGGATATGTGAACATAACCTGCAAGTGGTTGGACTTGAAAATCGGTATTAAAGACACGGCAGTCCTTTTATCTAATTCGGAATTCTATATGTGGTATAAATGTAACAATTTTCACTGTGAACAATATATTTTTGGTGACTTGCCGACTAATTGTTAGGATCGGCATTTTCACGAACATTAAGATGGGTGTCATCTGTAAGCCCAGCGTTTTGTTTTGCAAGTATTAACTTGAATCCTTCAAAAATTGGTCTTACAACTTCGTAGGCATGCAGGTAAGACTAAGGATGCTGGTACTTGATTCTACAAACTTAATGAATCTATTCAATGACACACAGAACCTATGCTTAAAATAGCCTTTGTTTAGTGTTGGGGTAAACAACAATATACCAAACAAGTTGCCATGTATTCACCCTGATAAATGACATTTATTTTATTTTTATTTTGAAAACACATAGATTGTCATCTTACCTGATATTGCATGATAAGTGCGTCCAGCCATCTAGTTTGAAAGCAGACACTGAAATTTTTATTGCATTGAAGATGTATAACATGCATACCCCCTCACCTGTAACCTACCCTGTGGTTAAAAACCATAACATTTAGTCAATAAGTTTTTTTGGAGATGGTGATTGTCCTAAAGCTGTCCTTCGAATTCCCAGTCCATACCCAAATTTGATCCAATACCAAATTGGAGGTTTTATCATTCCAAGATAACTACCAGCATAGAGCAAGAATTTATATGATGATCCCAATCTGTTTTGTAGAGATGCTATCAGGCATGTATTTTCTGTCAGAATTCAGTGTGCAGAAATGACAATGTAGTGGACTTTAGTGGCCATTGCACTTTTGGACTTAGGGTTCATCTTGATAATAGTATTCATGACATGCAAATGGCATGGTGCTACATGAAGATTAAATGACTGTACTTGTGCAAGATGTGGGTTTCTTTCTCGGCTTTCGTGTTTACTACAATATCAAGAAATGCGAGTAAGCATAGTATTGATTTTGTGTATTAATTTTTTTACAGTGTATGATGTGTAAGCCTCTTATAGTTTGTTTGCACTTTATCATTATCATAATCATTAACTTTGATCTTGTGCACTGGTGTATTGTGTGTTGGTTACCCTGACTGCCTGTCCATGTGTATAATATCGAATCATGTTTATTAAGTGTGGTCTGTATAGCTCAGAGGTAGAGGACTCGCCAGGAAAGCAAGAGGTGTGGGGTTCAAATCTCCATACAGGTGCATGACATCCAAGCTTTTTCTCTGATGTTTGGACTTGTGTATGTTATAATTGTTCTAGTGTGTGACGTGTGCAACAACACTAATTCTAATTTTGTTTTGTATTACTATTGTATAAGTGGAAATTTCCGCGTACAGATATTTTTGCGATTTTATCAATTTTGCCAAATGTGCGAATTTAATTTCACAGTATTGACATCAATGCAATACAAATCTAATCTATTGGAAAAAGTTATTTTCGCGAGTTTTTTATTTTTGAGTTTTTATGTTCACTCGCGAAATTCGCAAAAATAAAAACCTCGCGAAAATTTCCACTTATACAGTATCTGTTTCCGTACATATTTTGTCTGTTGTTTGCAAATTGTGCATTTTTGTTTTGTTGAACTGAGCAAATTGTAAAGGGGTATTGAACTTGTATAAGTAAACTGCTATTCTGACCTTTAAAAATGGAAATTTGGGTGATTTCTTCCAACCCCAGTCATAATGGAACTGCAGAACTGTAGACCCAATGGACTGTCTAATGCAATCCATGAAGATTGGACTGAAATTTCTGGTTGAAATTCACAAACAAAATTTGAAGGACAGCATAGTAAATTTATGTTTGACTGTTATTTTGTATAGGGTGACACCTCAAAAATTGCAACCTGTGAAAATATATTGACATTGGCTGATATTCTCAAACGGAGTCTAACTTTAGACCTGGGTTTAAACCTGGCTTAGTCCTACATGAGTGGACATTTTTTCCTTCAACATACTCTAAAGGTTTGCTATAATGGGTGAGAAATTCCTCATGGATGGGCCGAACCCCATGAGGAATTTTCTCACCCGTAATTTTCAACTTTCACAGTATGTTGAAAGGAAAAAAGGTCCACTTGTGTAGGACTAACCCTGGTTTAAACCCGGGTCTAAAATTAGACTCCTTTTCAGAATACCAGCCGCAGTCATGGGTTGCATATTTGGTTCACCCTGTATTTATAACTATGTCTATAGCAGACTATTTTAACTTAAGGAATAGATTTTAATTGTGGTAAACTGATTTTGTTTCCTTATACTGAATCATTCTTAATTTCTGACACAAATTAATCCTACTGGCTTTACATTATTAGCATAAGTAGTTCATAATAGTTTCTATTATAATCTAGAGTGAAATAGTTCACTTTATAAAAGCAGCCATTGCAAAGAGTATCATTTTATTGCTCCAGATTTGTAATATAACTTAACCCTAACAAACATACTAGTTTGCCTTGCAACATTTGATTTTTGTTTAAGGATTTAGTCTTATATATGGCATAATTTCCTTGAAGGGATTAAACTTTGCTTGGTCCCTTTGGGAGTTACGATTGAGTGACGTCACTGAGTTTTTTGGTTATGTAGTGCTGAAACGCTTGTGCTCTTCTCGGAATAGCGCAGCATATGAACACAAATAAAGTTGGCTTGGTCAAAATTCTTGTGAGAATCAAAAGATCACAGGGTTGAAACATCAGTGTTTTTGTTATGCAGTGCTCAAACACTTGAGATTTTCATGGAATAGAGCATTATATGCACACAAATAAAGTTGCCATGGTCAAAAAGGCTAGTGAGAATTGAAAGATACGTCATGGCATTTCTCACAACTCTTGAGGAGACCAAGTATAGCACAGTACATTTGTGCAAGTTAATCTTCAGAGTTATTTTGTATCATACACGTACTCCTGGTCCATAAAATCAAATGGGCTGCTAGGATTTTTTGTGTACAGTTTGCTTCTTGGCCAAGATATTTTTGACTTAATAGGCTGTATGAAATTCTATATTCTTAAAGGCACTATCGGTGATTTGCTAAATCAGAAATTCAAAAAATTTATCAAAAATCAGATTTTTTCATGTCTGTAATAAGCATAGGTATCCAAACATACCCTGCAAATGCGAAGACTGAAAGCAGCCTAATAGGACAAAATTGGATATTTTAGTCATTACTATCCGTACGGACACTTACTTCAACACGCTTTTGAATGGAGATTGATTTCTTTGAGCATTGCTGTTTTATTTCTTTTCTGTCAATATTTCAGTTGCAAAAAATTACTTATTAGAATTCTTTAGACTTAATCTTTACTTTTAAGCTAAATATTTTGACCCTTTCGGGTGAATCACTGATAATGTCTTTAACTTGGGTGTAATGTAATTTTCCCTTCATTGCCCCAGATTCTTATTTTAATGACAAAAAAGGAGTCTAGACAATAGGGTGAGGCATAACAATGCAGCATTTAAATTTATATTCAACCATGGTCCAGTTATGGTCTGTTTAACTTAAAATTAACAGTTATAACCCTTTCAATGTAGTTGACTTTTTGTATTCCTCTAAACCTCATGGAAAATGCCAAAGTTTAAACTCTTAATTTAATTTTGGCCATAGTTAAAATGTGTTTCATCTGACCTTAATGTTAACAGCAAAATGTTAAAAACAGAAATTTGAAGGAGTTTGCCACCCTACTAATACTTGATATGAATATCTTTCCACATTTAACACACAATATCCCATTGGAGTTAAAAACCCAGCTGTAGGGTACATTGCCTCAAATTCCCCTTTAAAAGAATTCATCTTGACCATGGCCAAAAATGATGAGATTTTTTCCCATTTTCCATTAGGTCGTCTGGGGTACAGAAGGTACAAATGGGGATAAAGGATTAGAATATCCCCATCAAATATATATCTTAAAAGTTGATGAAAGTTCATTTTATGTCAACTTGAACAGAATTGGAGCACGGCCGGATCGATGTAAATGAACATTTTATGTTTTTACCCCTACCTACTTGCCCCTGAAAGTGTTATTTTGTATGACAAATAACAAATATTGATAGTAATATGGATATATATTATAATATTCAAATTTTTGGACTGGAAGCATACAGTGAATTTTCATACACAAGTTTCAAGCAGTTGGATATTTTTCTTTTGCCATAAGCACTTAATCTAAACCAAGAATGTCCATCTGTGAGCAGGCCACTTTCTATCATTTTCAGATCCTCAAAAGAACCAAAATCATTCAAAGCACAAGTCTACCAATTCTTTATCTTTACATCAAATGGTTTTATAATTGTGATCCAAGAAGAATTTAAACACTGCTGGTCGATTTTGAAGTTACTGAAGAAGCAGCAACTGAAAACTGATTCTGAACTTGTGCAAGCACTCTGAGAAGTTCAGTGAAATATGTGCCAACCTCAGAGATGGACATTCTTTGTCTAGGTTTTGTATATTTTGCATTGAAAGCTTTGTTCAGACAATAGTCTCATGACATCAATGTCATCTGCTTTTCTTTTCCCCTCACACACATTGCTTTGCGTGCTTTGCTTTACATCCCGTCATCCCATGGCAGTCTTACCGAGAATGGGTGAGTAACTTTTGACCTTGGAAAAAAAACCTTTGACATTATGTTAATTTAATGCGGTATTCTATTTTGGTTTGTCCCCTTGTATTAGATTGTTACAAGAAGTGGTCGTATTATTTGGGTGTGTTAGGATGTTAGCTTGCGGGTAGCGGGTTATTGCGCTAGCTTGCAGGTAGCACGCGACCTGGGCATTCTATTTCACTAATTGCACGGTTCAAAAACACATTGACTAATTGTCTTTAAACTTGGTGAAATTATAGACAAGTTTAAGTAAATATCTGTGACCCCATAATGTTGTAGTTATTGCCATTCAGTTAGTGCATATTTATGAGTGATATTAGCAGCTTATTATTTGCTTTACCAATTGGCACCAATTATTATAATTATCAAATATTACCGATTATTATTTTAAGTCTACCCAAACTCTTAAATGTAGAGACTGATTGTTTTCAATTTCAAATTAGGTTAGATCCATTTACCATATTTGAGAAATGTACTTAGTTCACTGTTCATTAAACTGCCATGATACTAATGTGCAATGTCCACTTCACATAGCACTTGCACTAAAATTACAATTTTTTTGCTGGGGGGGTGGGAAGTTTGGTAACGGGTTGTGTACCCACACTCTCAACCCAGCCATTGTTTTGGGTCCATACATTGCTAGTAGGGGTTGGTAGGCTGTCATCAAGAATTTTTTCCTAGAAAGGGAAAAGTAAGAGTCAATGGTGGCAACAGATCAAGCGCCCAAGTTGAGTCATTTTGGAAGGGACGCTCAATTCTCTTTAGTTTTATTCAAATTCTTTGAATGGGTATGCAATGACATTGTTGATAAACTGCTTGTGAACATTTGTAACAACTTGCCAACTTCAAAAGTTACACTTTCCCTTATCCATAATTGAAACACCTACTGATAATACTAAATTTTATGTCTAAATTTGATGGATGGGTACTTACTAGGAAGAATACAGTAGTTATTTGGAAAAGAATTCTGCTATTATAAAGAGAGTCAAGAAATATTTCAAAATAGTTAACCATTTTGTGTGTGAATTCTACCTCCACAGATGAGAGGTCTCGGCAAAAGTCGAGGGATGGACAAAGTCCGGACCTTCTTTGGCTGGAGGAGTTACTCAGACACCAAGGAAGCTGAACAAGAAGAACCAGATGATGGTTAGTACCTTAAAATGGAGGATGGCCTGATTTAACTATATGAAGTTTTCATTTTGATTGAATGATCTTTACCCAATAACCCATCTGTAAAGTTTCACTCTGATATTTCATTCCCTTTTTACACAAGAGGTAAAAATGTGATTTTGGAAGCCCCAGAGAATACTTTGTAATAATTGGTTGACCAAAATGTGACACTCCTTTCGCTCATGTCATCCAAACCACACAGCTTTTGGTCCAACAATTTCACAGGGTAAATGAGAAAAATAGTAGCTTGCTTCAGACACCAAGATTGTAACCACTTTAAGTAAAATCTGTGGTCCTGGGGATGATTTGTGGACCGACCATGGACCTTTAAGTGTTAGGCAGTACAAATGTGGGATACATCCTTCCTAAATTTACTAGTCCCCTCTACAACCCCCTTGTCCCCCTTAAATTTTGCACAGTCTGTTGCCACTGACCTTAGCCTCCTGCATGGGTACCACCATCTATGATACAAGCTGTCTGATTGGCTCATTACAAGACGCAACATGAGATAGCCCTCTGAGCAACCTATAAAAATGGTGCCTTTATCTTTGTGTAAACCATACCACCATCTCTGATTTGCTTGTTGCATGATACTCTCTTCTAAGTGACCAATCATAATAGTGCTTAGGTGCTGATAGATATGCAGGTAGTGCCTAGGTAGTATCCTGTTATATGGATCTGAGACCTGGACCACGAAGAAAGAGCTACAGGATAGACTGGATGGCACCTACACCAAGCTTCTTATGCGAGTACAAAACATAGCCTGGCGCGAGCACAAGACCAAAGCACAGATATATGGAGATATCCCTCCAATTTCATCTTTTGTTGCCCAACGCCGTGCACGATTTGCCGGTCACTGTCATCGTGCGATTGACCAAGTAGTCTCAGACGTCACATGTTGGAAGTTACCATGCCAAAACAGGGGTCGTCGCCCCTTTAACTACATTGATGTGATTGCTCGAGACATCCAGCAGGATCCATCTGACATCCCCAACCTAATGACAAACAGGGACATTTGGCGCTACATGGTGAACAGCATCTCGGCTGCGGCCGTTAGATAGATAGATTAGATAGATAGTGCCTAGGGGTTAACTGCTAGTTGGGTGTATCGACAAATCAAAAATGGATATGTTGGTAGTATGATCTAACATATGTCCAATTAACTGAGTAGATTGGTTTTCATTTGAGATGTACCACTTTTAAACTCTCCATTGTGCTGAATAATGTGTCTGAGCTAGGAAAAAAAAACATGAATTGTTCTGATGTTTTTACTGCCAAGGACACACACTATACAGGCACGAACATGACTGTGTACACCATTACGTATGTTTAGCTTCTTACAGCTGTAATGAAAGATTTCAATGCATCCTTACGATGCGTCATAAAAATTATATAGTGATTTCATATGCATTAGATGCTCAAAAGATTTTTTTTACCTTGTATTTTGTTATAGATTATGTCTTAAAAGTGAAAACAAAAGGTGAATTTTGATTTGCTTATATTTCAATATGAAACATAAATTTCACAACTTTTGTACCAAAGAAAAAATTCTCGGCTCATTGCGTGCTCAGTTTGACAATGCCAGGGACGCGTGCCATTATGAGTCTGGTTAAACTGATGCAATTGCATTGATTTTTGCCAATACAATTGATTTCGCCAATACATGAAAAACTAAAAATATACAGATATTAACCTAATTCATAAATGATATTACAGCAGACATTTTAATCAAAATCAATCTGAATGTGTCTTGAAATGCTTCTAATGAAAAGATGCACACACTCACCCATAAAATGAATCAGTCCAACGTCACGCGTAAACGTTCTACGCACAATGCATACACTCATTAATATACGCACTGAGCAATGACAAATATCAATGCATGATTTTTGTCCAATCATATTTTTTCTCTTAATAAGCATTTATGAATACACTTAAGCTAAATGCTTGTGAGGAGTTAGCTGAAATACAAAACACTTTTAGTTGCAGAGGGAAATTAGTTTAGAAGTGAAAGAAATTATACTAATTATCTATTTAAATTACCAACACACATTGCATTCGTTAACCATGTGTTATCATCATTTACTTATGATGATCCTATTTCTTCTCACCCAGAAAAAGATGACCTGCACTTCATTGACGTCAGTTTAGCCACCAAAAGCATCCACCGCCAATCCTACCACCTCCGCCCGACACGCTGACCGCTGAGCAGATAGCCAGAAGGCATATAGTACAGGCTATTATTGATAGTGAGAAGTCCTACATGGTGTCGCTGCAGAGACTTGTACAGGTATGGCTACACACCTTGTTCCATGAGTGATTTTAACTTGTTTTGACTTAGAGGGTTTAGAGCAAAAAGGCCCCATCTGCAATAGCTGCCAGGTGTTAGATTTGGCAGGTATAACACTTATAAGAGCATGACTGACAAATGGCAGCTATTGCAGATGGGGCCTTCTTGCAGTAAACCCTCGACTTGTCTGCATTAATGCTGTGATATTTCTCCTTAAATTGAATTGTGCCTGTGGTGTATTAAAGGGATGATCAGAGATCTAGAAAGGAGGCAGGCATCTACAAATAGAAAACAAAATAATTGAGTTCATTGTAGGTACAGATTGCTTATTTGTTTTCTCACGTCCTGTAAATCACGTTGACAATTTGACAGCTCCCTTAGTGTATGCAGGTGGTAGCAGACACGCCTCATTCAAAGTGTCAACAGCTCAAAGTAATCAAAATATGTTCACCAAAAAATGCACCTTTTAATTTTGTGGTTTTTACCAGCAATTTCTGCAGTATAATAAACTTGAAACACTATGCACCATTTTCACACCGATCTTTGCAGCACACATGTTTCACTGGCTAAGGGAGGGATGATTATTTATGCAGAGAGATGGATGATTTGAGGGGGAGAATGAAATTTCTTGTGAGTGGGAAACATGAAAATTTTCATCAAGGAAGGAGGGGCCATTAACTTTTAAATGGAAAAACTGTATTCACTAAATTCACGGAGGGAATGCACAATTTTTGGAGGGAGGAACTCAAAATTTGTTTGCTTCCTCCATTCCATCCAGTGTAAAAGATGACCATTTCCTAATTCACAACACTGTAAAAGTGGTTTGTCCTCTGAAAACCATAACAAATTAAGCTAGGGAAAATACTCTACTATGGTCTATCTTTACATGTGTAAATAGAACTAATGGGTAGTTGTTGCTCTGCAGACAATCTTGTCTACTTTAGATAGTCTCTGACATGTCCATTGTGTGAGCACCACCCGACCTGGATTCCCCTCCTTGAATTAATAGCCACATTTGGAGCTTGTAAGATCCATAAGATAACAAAATGTCAATGTTGAAAATTGACTGTTAGAAAATGGGGTTTGTTGTGTGTCTCTGAAGACATGAGGTGACAGACAACATCCAATGTAGGTGTTCTGTGCAAAATTATCCACAGGAGTAAAACTTAGTACTGTAATCGTGATTTTTTTTATTATGTAATTTTGAATGAGAAAGTTTCTGGGCACTAAGTCTATCAATTTGCAGGTAATAGTGGTGACAAAGATAAGTATTTTTCGTCAGGCAATAGGCTGTAAATATTACACAGCTGTTTGACCCCATGGCAAAATTGTCTCATTTATTTTTAGAGCAATTTTTTTTAAAGCAGTCGCACACCAATTTGAACAAACTTGTAAGTAGGGACATGTATGCAAGAGCTATTACTATGCAAAAATACGAAAAACCCCAGTGCGTGAATCTGCCATATAGGCCTTCAAAGGTCATGATTTGTATGTTTATAGTGCCCTCGATATGGAGAGATCGTGTTGTTAAACTAGATTTTAAAGAAAAAATCATATTTGCCCGCAATGAAACGTTGTAAAATTTACATAGGATTGAAGACCAGTGGTAAAAATAATCTAAATTAGTTGTCAAAGCGTGTCGTCGTTGATTATTTTTGTTGTATCTGGTTGTTGTCTAATAAATGATATTCAAACAGCGTGGTTAAGAAAGGATTCACAACACTCAATCTATCTCCTATCTTCTATACATTTATGTAGTAAAAGGCAGCCTATAAAGTACATTTCTCAACTATGAAACAACTGATTACATGAACCTGTATTTCCATCATCATCTCACTTATGTAAACAAAAATATTGTCGGAGTTGACCACAGGCCCGTAGCCAGGAATTTATGCGGGGGGGGGGGGGGGTTATTGTTGGGGGGGGGGGGGGTGCGGATTTGCCAGAAGCGGACCTTTTGCGTACCAAAAAAAAATTTCGGCTCGCTGCGCTTGCCGGATAGACCAAAATTTGTCAGCGTGGCTCCAAATTCTGAAGAGCGGGGGGGGGGGGGGGGGGCTTGGTGAGGGAATAAAAAAAAATTTTCGTCGCGAGCGTTGAGAAAACAACGATAGTAACAACGGGGACAGTCGTATTAATGGCGAGGTAAACGCTGCTTAGTCATTCATATACCGCACCACAACCCTTAAGACAAACTTTTAATTGACCACACGGACCTTAAACATGGCAAAGAGGACCTTCAACATCATAAAGCGGACCTTTGTCATTTTTTGGGGGGTGCGTCACACCCCCCCCCCCCCCTGGCTACGGCCTGGGTGACCAGTAACTTTTGAGAAAATGTGACTGCCAGATGGGCATATGGTATAGCGCCCTCTTAAGTTTCAACTATTTCCAAGCCTATTACCTGATAAAAAGTTAGAGAAGTCTTTTAAAAAAATAGGCAAGCAGTAGTTTTTATCTGGCACTGGCCAGTCTCTAAATAACATTAATTTATGATTTTATGATTAGCTTACAGTTTCTACCAAACACACAACTTTTGCTTACATTTCTGATTACTCAATAGACCAGACCCACCGGCTTGATTTCAACTGGGAAATTTGGTCTACGTCGAGAGTAGATGCATTATTTAGTGATGTAGACCCATAAAGCATTTCCTTTGACGTAATGACTTTGACGCTACACTAGGGAAGACCAAGGTCACAATGTGATAATGTTGTAAACTAACCTACAACAGCTATTCACTGTCATTAGATATGACGTCCAAGACTTTCTGTTACTTGCAATGTGGTTCCACTTTTACTTTTACTTCAAGGTCTGATCCAAAGTGATTTCAATATACTTAAGTGTACTGAGAAATTACATATCACTACCACAGATTGCACAGAAATAGTTTGTTGCAGGTTGGATTATGACTATGTTACAATAGGCTATTCCAAATTAATTCCTTCCACCCTTATAATGGCACAATTGGATTTGAGTGTATGATACCCTTTGGGGTATTGCAATCGGGGCTTGACAGTACCAGTTTGCTTATTCTGATTGGGTGGTTTTCGTAGTCACTACTAGACACGGACTATCGGAGCCTCATGTCACAGATTGGGGTCAAAGGTTATGTGGAGGGGGGGCCATTGTGTCATTTTGGTTAGGCTGATGGGTTTTTGTATCTCCTGCCCAAACACTGGGTCAATTACAGCCAATTTTGGTCGGGAAGAAGCACTGGCCCAAGTCCTATGTGGTGTATTCCAATTGGGTGAGAGTTCATGTTGGCCCGATTAAAAAGGGCATTCTTTGAAAATATGTATCCATTGGTTTCCCGCCACAAATCAAAATACTACGATTACCAAATTGGTCATATAAACACTGAAGCCCAAGGCCCATATAGGTGTACACAGATTGGGGTCAAAGGTGCATGTGGGCCAATTAAGGTCACTTTTGATGCAAATGAGCTAATTGTGAACAAATGTGATGGAAAGTTTTATTATCCCCTTTGTGGGTGTGTCACATCAGTGCCGACATTTTTAAGGTCATTTCAAGGTCCTGATGGGGGTCATCCAATGTTTCAAATGGTTGTATGGTCAATGAAAACTTGGTGGTGTACTTAACGCCAGGGGGATTTGCAAGTGTCAACTTGCAGTATTTTTTTGTATTTGGCAATATCATACTACATAAAAATTAAATGAATAATGCTGAAAACAAGCGAATCAGTTAATATAAAAGAAACTCTTAATATCTTATTAAAAAAAATTATGCTGCAAATAATTTTCAAACTGTTTATGCCTTTCGACTTTCATTGATCCATATACCTCGAAACACTCTCATTAGACTATTCTTAAAACAATCAAATGCAAATTATGGGTAATTTTATCCTCTTCGCTATATCCCAGCATGCCCTGTAAAGACCATCCGGCAAGACAAATGATTTGTCGCACATAAGATAACCACGTGCTTGCAATTCTTATGAGTGTGTCCAGAATGTCAAAAGATCTAGAATTCAATAGACTCACATTTGGTGAACTAGATTATTTGGATTGTGTCCTTTTGTAACATGGTGTGAACCCTTCAGCATGCTCTCAGCAATATACTAGCATACTGTCTTCCTGCTATAACTCTGTTCCTGCAAGTATAATCAGAAAGTGAGATTTAATTAAGGCAGCAAGTTTGCCACACGCGTACACGTAGAGCAAATACTTGAAATTGAGGTATCATGCCCTTAACTTACCACCTTTGGTCCATATAAGTTTAACTGCAGTATGGAACATGGGATATTGGGGGCATTTTTTATATTTGTATTGCCCTTCAATGTGAATATTGTCTCGCAACTTATTTTACACCTGATTCGGATATATATCAATTCACAGGGTGGATGGCAGGTCTTTTAAGGTGGGGAATTCCAGAAGGCTCTGTGTAAGGGTCCAAATCGTAGATTTTTTGTCTCGCCTGAACTTTGTTCGGCAAGAGACTTAGTAATCACTTTTCCTGTCTGTCTGTCTGTCTGTCCGTCTGTCTGTCTTCTGTCTGTCTGTCATGCTGTCTGTCTGCTCGCCGTCCGTGTTCACCTGCTTGTGTAAGTTATCTGGAGTTCCGTAAGCCTAAGGCGTATAATGATGAAATTTGGTGGAAAGAAGCGGGTCAATGAGTTCTCGACTTGATTAGATTTTGGGCGTAAAAGAGTATGCTAATAAGGTATCTAAATTTGTCATAATTTACGAAAACTTTCCAGCAAGGCTTGTGTACACGTTTTCAGGAGTTCCGTAAGGGTTAAATTGATGTAACTTAGTGGAATGGGGAGCGGGCTCGGAAGTTCTCTAACTGATTAGATTTCGGGGTATGTCGAGGCAAATAAAGTATGCAAATGAGCTAATTAAGATGCAAAAATCAGCGTAATGCCTGTTAATTTTTAAAAAGGTTACACGGGATACACAAAATTACTTAACTGCATGAAAGCCTACCATGGTGCGCATCTTTTAGCAATTTGAAAGTGTGTGATATTATTGGGGCCTAGGGGGGTTGCAATGAGCTAATGAAATTGCATAATTACTGTATCTCTGAAACAGTACAGCGGATAGGCAAATTTCCTTCGCTACCTGAAGAAACTAGGTCATGTCTTTTGTGTGAATTAATTGGGTCAAAGTGGCCTTTTGGGCGTAAAATATGCTTAAAAAAAAAAAAAAAAAAAAAAAAAAAAAAAAAAAAGGCTTGTGTACAGTTTTAAGGAGTTCCGTAAGGCGTATAATATGTAACTTGTGAAAAGGAAGCGGGCCTGAAGAGTTCTCGACCTTAGAGTTTGGGCCTGTTTCAGGCAAATTAAGTATGCAAATGAGACTAATTAATATGCAAAAAATCCTGTAATTTGCTTTTTATAATTTTGAAACGGTACATCGGATACACAAAATTCCTTTCAATGCACGAGAGCCTTATTATGGTGCGCATCTTGTTTGCCATTGGAAAGTAAGTGGATATATGCGGCTTAGGTATGTAACGAGCTATTAAATATGCATAATTGGCTGTATCGGTGAACGGTACTCGATAGGCAAAATTTCTTCACTAATGAGATATCTGCATTTCATCTGTGTGTGACTCATAATTAGGTCAAAGTGCATGTGGCAATTAAGGGCATTTTGTGTTACAATTGACCTAATTAAATTGCTTAATTGCTGTATCGCTGAAACATACATTTGATTATGCAATATTTCTGGTGTTACATGTAACCAAAGGAAAGAGGCAGGCGGGGTTTGGGGAAGGGTGGGGTGTTGCGGGTGTTGGGGAGGGGGTAGGGTGGTGTGGGGTGTGCGGGGTGGGGTGTTGTGCTGGGAGGGGGTGGGGTGTTGGGGAAATTTGAAATTTAAGGAGGGGGCTGGGTGTTGGAGGGGCTGGGTGTTGGGGAGGGGGCTAGGTGTTGGGGAGGGGGCCTGGGTGTTGGAGTGGGGATGGGGTGTTGTGGAGTGGGATGGGTTTGGGGAGGGGGATGGGGTGTTGGGGGAGGGGATGGGGTGTTGGGGAGGGTGATGGGGTGTTGGGGATGGAGAATGTGTGTTGGGGGAGGGGATGGGGTGTTGGGGGAGGGGGATGGGATATGTGGGTTGTGGGGAGGGGGTGGGGGTGGTGGCGGGCATTGGGGAGGGGGTTGGGTATGGGGAGGGGCTGGGTCTTGCGGAGGGTTGGTATTGCGCAGAGTGGTTGGGTTTGCTGAGGGGGTTGGGGTATTGGCGGCAGGGGTGGGGTATTGCGGGTGTTGGGTATTGCGGGGTGTTGGGGGACGGGGGTTGGTTGGGGGTTGGGGGAGGGGTTGGGGTGTTTGGCGGGTGATGGGAGGGGGTTGGGGTGTTGCGGGGGATTTGGGGTTGGGGTGGGATTGGGGTGTTGCAGGGTGTTTTGGGAGGGGGTGTGGGGGTTTTGGGTGGTGTATTGCAGGGTGTGGGTAGGGGTGGGGAACCATGTGGCGGTGTTGGGGGGGGTGGGGTGTTGCGGGGTTGTTGGGGAGGGGGTGGGGTGTTGTGGTGTGGTTGGGGAGGGGATGGGGTGTTGCGTGGGTTGGGCTGGGATTGGTGTTGGCGGGGTGTTGGGATGGGGTGGTTGTGTGTCGGTGGTGTGGGTGAGGGATGTTGCGGGGGGTTGGGGTGTTGCGGTGTGTTTGGGAGGGGTGGTGTGGGGAGGTGTGGGCTGGGGTGGGTGGCGGGTAGGTTGGGGAGGGGGTGGGTTGTTTGCGGTGGGTGTTGGGGAGGGGGTGGGTTGTGCAGGGTTTGGGAGGGTGGTGTTGCATGGTGTTGGGTGTTGCAGGTGTTTGGTGGGTATTCAGGGTGTGGGGAGGGTTGGGTGTTGCGGGTTTTGTTGGGAGGGGTGTTGCGGGGTGTTTGGAGGGGTGGGTGTTGCGCACATTTCTGTTGAGATTTTTTTCCAGAGTGATTTCACTCTTGGGACCAATTTCCAAGGGTGAAAATGAATTTCCAATGGAGTGAAAATTTTTAACACGATCGCAGTCCAATTTTTCCGTGAACCTAATTGTGTCATATTAAAACTGCCATAGAGTGTTACATTTAAAGCGGCAATCAATGTTGATGTATTATGTCTCATTTTAGCCCTCATTGTAGAATTCCCATTTTAAATGATTAAAAGCAATTATCCGCAAGACCCAAAACACCATGAAACTCAACCAAAATTTCTCGAATAGCCAATGCCCTGTAAGCAGAAACATATAAAGGAGCAAATATATCAGGAGCAAACGAGGTTGATTTCTACAATTTGATACCCCCTCATCCTAAACGTCACCACCCACCCAGCAAATATGGGCACAATGTATCTATTTCCCAAAAGAAATGGGTATGACCCCACCGTCCATCCCCGGCAGTCTCAGTATAACCCCTTGAAGTAACAAAACAATCTGAGTACAACACCCTCTTCGAATTCTTTATTTCGAGCCTGTGATCATGGAAGTCTCGAAACAGCAAATTTCCCGCATTTATGCATAATTCATAGGGTAAAACTCGGTCTGGGAGGGTGATGGGCCTAGGCACTGCACTGTCAATCAAGGTTACAGTCAAATTGGGTGCACTTGATAAGTTCCTCTAGTGATTTTAGAGCTTTGAGGTTCCCCATTGTGCCCCCATGAGGCCTCCAAATTTCCCGACTTTTTCATAAATTCGGGTGAAAAGTGGCCGTCGGAAGGCGGTTTTTTCATTATTTTGGGGATGAAAATGATGTCCTAGGATAGCTGGAGCCCAGACAACCTTTCTTTGTCAAATCCCAGTTTTTTTACAGGCGTGAGAGTGACCATTCAAGAGTGAATCACTCAGGAGCGCGGGTTATCGGAAATGCTGGTTGCGGTTGTTGGGGAGGGGGGTGGGGGTGTTGCGGGGTGTTGGGGTGGGGGTGTTGGGGAGGGGGTGGGGGTGTTGGGGTGGGTTGGGGAGGGGGTGGGGTGTTTGCGGTGTGTTTGTGTGGGTGTTGGGGAGCTGGGTGGGGTGTTGAGGGTGGGTGTTGGCGGTGTGTTGGGGAGGGAGTGGAGTGTTGCAGTTGTGTGTGAGGAGGGGGTGGGGGTGTTGGTGAGGGTGGGGGTGTGTTGCGGTGTTGTTGGGGAGGGGGTGGGGGTGTTGTTTTTTGGGTGTTGGGTGGTTTAAGGGTGTTGCGGGGTGTTTGGGAGGTGGGGTGTTGCGTAGGTGTTGGGGTATTACGATGTGTTGGGGAGGGGTGGGGGTGTGTGGGTGTGGGGTGGTGTTGGGGAGGGGGAGTGGTTGTTTTGGGGTGTTGGGGAGGGGGTGGGGGTGTTGGGGAGGGGAGTGGGGTGTTGCGGGGGTGTTGGGGAGGGGTGGTGTGTTGGGATGGGGTGGAATTTTGCATAGGGGTGGGGTGTTTGTATTGAATTGGGGAGGGTGGCGGTTGGGGATGGGGTATATAATCTGTCATCACAGCCGCTGTATCTGCTTGCACAACTTCTTTGTAAAAAAAAAAAAAAGAACAAAACCAAGAACTTCTACTTGAAGTGTAATCTGGTGTGCTGCTCTTTGTCCTTACAGCTATACGCGACAGCAGGCGAGACTTTGTGGGTTCGAGAACCGCCTTGTTTAAATCATGGTGAAAAGTGATGTGTATACTGCATCCACTTAACTCTATCTGCCTATTATTTTAACTGATTTGTTTTTACTGATTAAGACTTTAGGACAATAACACACAACGGAAACATAATTTTTTTAGACCAAATAGATGTCCTCAGCTTGGTAACATTTAGCTATGTATTTTTTGAAGTAATTAGAAACAATTGTATGAATGGTGGTAGGGCAGAGGAGGGCCAGGCTTAAGTATTGGAACTGCATTTCAATTGGGTTATTTAAATGATCCCATAGCAAATGAAAATGAATTGATTGAGGATTAGATATTTACACGTTATCTTGAGAAGAGAGAATGAGAGAAGAACATACAGCTGTGGTAAACTACTCATTGGCATTGGGAGTAAACACATGTACAGCAAGTTTGTATTCTCTATCCCCCATGACATTTGTGCTAAAACTGTGTCAACGACAACAACAGATCTCTGGCAAAAACAGCCACAGGGAGCCATGGAGGACTGTACAAATACATAAAATCATATTTTTCGCATATTTATGGCCCATTTTAATTCTAACTTCTAGAATATGACACAAATTAAGATTGTGAATTCCTCAGAAGCAATATAAATGCCAAATGGACACCAAATATTGGTGATTTCTTATAGAAATTTTATTTTTTTTATGTCAACAGACTTGACATGTATTGCATCTAAGCTTTTCATATTATTAGCACAAAAATAATAAGAGTCAAAGTAAGCTGTGATATAGAAATATCGAGTGTCAGTAAACTTGGCACGTTTCTCACAGATAAACATGCTTGCGTCTTGTTCAATTTTCACGTCTGGGCAATACTACCGGCAATACCTAATACATTCACATTTGTGTAACACTATATACTCGAGTTTGTTCAATGGATAGTAGGTGAGATAGGCCACAAATTGGAGGAAACGGAGTGTGGCATCGACTCGTGAGCTGAGCAGAATACGCTCAATACATCCTGTCGTGAGAATGCGATACATTTAAGTGCTTTGTAGCTACGTGGCCGAGAGGCATGTTCTTGTGAATGTGTGTCACTCTTCCATGTTTTGACATTAGCATTTAGTGTAGAGGAGGAAGCAGGCTACACATGCCATTTTGGAGGCAATATTTTTTTATTATATTTCAATCAATATTGTCTGTTTTTCCCCCGTAACATGAGTGATGTGCTCCTGCAAACCAGGGAACTAGTTGCCAGGGATGTTTTTGAGTTATTTGCCATAAAAATATATATTTTTAAGTAGCAGCGGCATAAATCTCTCAAAAATGTGAAAGAACCCATCAAAAACAAGATTATCTAATCAAAAATAACAGATTTAATTATGCTAATACCGATCAATTACTGTACTTAAAAGAACTTTATTTGGCTTACCACTTGAAAGGTCAAAATCATCCAAATACTCCTGTGGCATTCACAAGGCCATTCATATCTTCATAATTCCCATGCTGTGAAATTAGTTTTGTGTCATTTTAAAGCTTAATTTCTTGTGCTTTATGTTATCTGGAATATAGAGGAAGCAAATTTGCCTTTCGGTACTCAGTTTGGGATTTATATGTATAGGAACTATTGATTAAAATAACGATCTTGCTCTCAACATAGTTCATTTGGACATGGGCAAGCGGATCGTGAAACTGTCCTGTTCATTGGAGGAGATGTTAAGCTGTCGATCCTGTGTGCACAGTCTTACCTACATATCACAGTTGGTTTTTGTAAAGAGTAGGATAAAAACTGCATATAATAGTAGCACAAGCCAGTATGAAAAATTAGCCATTAAAAAAAACACAATGGCTTTTAGCTACAGTTTACCAAATAAATTGAATATTGCAAATTCATATAAAAAGTAACTGTCGCAGGTACCAAATCTACAGACTTAACTCTCACTTTTAAGCTATTCCTGCAACTTTCAAATATTTTGACTCTTTTGGGTGTATCACTGTATATATGTATTTAAGTGCAGAGAGATATTCACTTGCATACAACTGAAATTGCCTCATATATATTCCATGTTGAGAAGGATGTATTTTATAAGAAAATATGGAAAATGATAATTGATATGGTAAAAGGGACAATTTTGTGGCACATTGATTTTCACAATTGTGGCAGTCCATTTTAACTGGTACAAATTTGAAAGCAGGAAAGTAATAAATGGGTGTACATTCTGGAAACGGTAGTGTCCAACCAATTTTTAAAAATATGAAAATTTCCTTTTGATCAGAAATCTTGTAAATTACATTCCACAAAAATATATCTCTTTACATCTACTGGGTGGATGTTGAATATAAAGTATAGACACTTCGAAACAGTTTGATTTTGTGCTCAATTGTCTTGAAACTTGTCTGAGAACACTCCTCAAATTATGAGTTGATGCTGCATTGTTTATTGTCAGAATAAACGTTATTCCAGTAAAGGCATTCTCCTATGTCTCATTTCTTTCTGATATTAAAAAAGTCATAAGAAACCTCATTTGCAGTATGTTTTAAGAAGGGCTTTTGAGTTTGAGGTGGGAGGTTTAAGGAGGAGGGGATGTCCAAAGAAGACTTGGAAGAATAAAGTGGTGGAGGAGAGTAGGAGGGTTGGTTGAGGATGAAGGATGCATTGAATCAGGCAAAGTGGAAGGAGGGCGGTTGCCGTGAGTGTGAGGGGAATCGGCCACCCCCGATCACGGGGACAAAACAGGATTTAAAACTTTGGATTTACTACTACTATGATCATTTTGAAATATATCCAATATTGATCATACATATATGGTAGCTCTTGACGTGTGGCTTAGAAAGGTTTGGGTTCCAAGATGTCAATATGTATTGGATAGTTTGCAAACTGTTATGTTTCACTTATAATTTACCATTAATTGTTATCACATGTCAATGTAGCAGTAACTGTTTCCGCTCCAGCAAGTCTTAGGCAGGTCTCGGAAATTGGCGTCAGTTTTTAGTTATCAGCCAGGAGAAATGGAGACAAGAACTTGATACAATCATTTATCTCTAAGGAGGGGATGACTGTTTCTTTGGTATCAGCTACTTCAAATTTAATTGCGCAGGTTATGTGTCAGAGGAAATTTGCAACAATTTCAGCTACTTGAATAAGTTGATGACTTAAGTAATTGGTGGAAATCAAAATTGTTTTTGCTCAGAACAGAGATGGATGAAAGGATTTTGGTTCAATTATAAAATACCTGATTTGAGTGTTCAAGATTTTGTGCAATATTACTACTTACGGTGTGCAAGAATATATGTAGAGGCTGACGTGTGAGGGGATATGTAAGAACAAGGGAGAGATGCACCAGACATTGTGATTTCACTTATCAAAACAAGCTTCAATTAAGAATCCGGGGAAAAGTAATAAGATAATTGTTAATTTTCCTTGTATTGGCATCTTGTACGCCCAAAAACTTGTATTAGGCCTCAATTGTTATCAATATATTGGAGCGATGCACATGCCTATGTGTTTATTTTCATGTCTTCTTTATTGAGTCTGGTCTTGAATCTGTGCTAAGCAGTGCTTATCACAAGAGCCCTTGGGTATACACTTTCTCAAAATAGCATTCAAAATCGTGCTCAGATATTGTTAAATTTGCAGCAACAGACGGGACAAAAGCGAGGGATGAATTTAAAGGAGCTTTCACAGATTGTCTGGGGAAAATCGGGAATATTTTTGGAAGTTCTGACTAAGCACCATATGGGTCATTCCATGTCTCATCAAAAAAAAAATATGTTCACTATGCTGTTTGTCAGTAATTCTGAAATAAAATTCTGGCTGCACGCATAGACCTGGAAGTGCTTGATGAACGCTAGACAATGGAAATCCAATATGCAATTCAATAAACACACGCATGCCATTTGTTTCAGAAATTATGATGGCGATTATAAAATTAATTTAGTGGACTCCTGCTCAATAATTGCTGTATATGTTAAAATTAGCTAAAATTACATGTTCTAAAATGTATTTGCAAGTAGAGCAGAGGGTGTATTGAGTCAATCCCACAATGCACCCAATCTGTGTACACCCTATATGACCATTGGGTCAGGGGTTCTTCTGGCTAAGTGTGGTTAAGATGAAGCCAACCGTGTAACACTAGAAGCATTTTGAAAAATTAAGAGGAGTTTTTTTAGAGAGACTGTCCATTTATGACCCCTAAATGACTTTGGATTCAAAATCTGTGAACACCCCATATGGCCAGGCACCTGGCAAACACTGACTGTATGGCATCTACAGCACATACAAACTGTGCAAGAAGGAGGAAAAGGGGGTTAGAGAGAGAGTATTACCCTATGTACCCTATGGTCAAACTGTAAACACCATATATGAAGTTTTGGTCAAGGGTTTTTGTGGCCAATTCTTGTTGCAATCAGACCAAGCGTTAGTAGCATTTTGAAGCAAGGTACAAACAAAGAAGAAAGAAGAAGTCTGGAAATCGAGAAATGAAAGTTATATCATGCGGCTGCACCACATGATATCGCAACTTCTTTTGTGCAATGTAATGTTTTTATTTTGGCACAGCGGCCATATTTATCATTAAGTTCGTCAAGTGTAATCACTCGCCTCAGAGAGCAAAAAGGTCAGCCTAGTTTGGCAGTTTACTGCACATAAAAGACATTTTCCCCTAACATTAGCAAAGAAAGCGAGCCACATTGAAAACGGGGCAACTGTGTCGCGGGAAATGCAACGTCACATTCAGACAAAGAACGCATCAACTGCTGCCAGCACATTTTATATGAGTCACGAAACATGGTTAAGTGCCTTATTAGTATGTGCTTGCGGGACTTAACTTGAAACATTGCTAGCCTTTAGCGTGTGTAGTCCTACATTTTGTCAAGCCTTGAAGGTAGAAATGAGGACAGATGTAAGAGATATTGAAAATATTGTAAAGTGATATTTATTGTGATAATAGTATCCCTCTTATGCCACGAAATTTGATTTTAATATAGGTCAAAAGTGATAAGTGATTAACCACTGCTTGTCAAAATTAGGGGAAATTTGTGATCTTAACATACATGAACGTGCATGGCAGGATTGCTAAAAACATAGTTTTGTAAGCCCCATAGAGTACTCTGTAAAATTAATATTGCACGTCAACCAAAATGGAGTACATTTTCACTTGTATCTTCCAAACCAAACATCCTTTAGCCCAAGATTTCAAAGGGTAAATAAGAAAAATAGAAGCTTTCTTCAGATACCAAAATTTGGACCTCTTCCGGTAAAATATGAGGTGCTGGGGACAAGGCTATTAGCAATTGGGTCATGGCCCTTTAAAGTGACAGGATGAGATTATTTTTGAGGATACAAAATTCTCTCAAATTGCATTGGATCGGTTGTAGGCCACCTACTGAGAACGTTTCGAAGGTTTATTGACAAACAAGTACAAAAGAAAACCGCAAACCTTGTTTTGAACTGCCCTGCTATTGTAATCGTCCCCATAGAAAATGTGCACAACAGAAAATACTAAATCTTGATCTTATTACATAAAGACAGTGTATTCCGCTTATTCTTTTCAGGTGTGATGTAATACTTGGGTAAGCGTTCCAATATGCAAAAACCCGGGTTCGAAAAAAATTGGGGGCGCTTCTTTCTCGAAATGTCTTCATGTCTGCAAGCTTCTCCATATCAGTATCTGCTATATTGTGGATAGAATGCATTATTCTACACAATTTATGAATGCAAAATATCTACTTCTCCCTCATCTTCTTGGTATAACTGCTGCAGGTATATTTGGAAACTCTATTTTTAAAGCATTAAAATTCATTCTTAACAGTATTATTTTTTTCAAGATTAATCCTCTCTTTAGGGTATTTCTACAAAACTGAATTAAAAAAAAAATTTGCAGAATCACTGATAGCACATCTAAGCCAGTGTTATCATTAGGATTAGCACATGTTTAGTTGAACTAGTTCAGATTTTGGGTCACAGACAGTGAAAGATGTAGCATCAGTTGAGTTATCAAGTCTGACTGCCTATCAGTTCACTTAGTAGATCAAGCTTGTAGCACTGCACATGAATGAACATGAATGAAAGGTTTAACCTATATTCTTATTCAGTGGGTGGGTCATGTTAACAAGAAATTTGATTTGTTAAGATCAAAGCTCCGCCCATCTATTACTAGGTAATAAGATGGATAATGCACGCACAAATATTTGACACGATATCATCAAAATCTGCAATAATCTGCGATATATGAGCTTCAGGATCTAGTAATACCAAATGATATTTCTCTATCATGTTTGGTTCAATAAATATCAACAATGTTGTACTGTGACAATTAAGACATACAAATTACACAAAAGTGAGGAGGATTATGAAAATTGGCAAGAGACTTATTGATTAACAAAAATTATCTTAACTCAACATGTTTAAATGTGTTTGTTTTGTGGGAAACAAACTTGCAGTTTTGATGTTAGACGTGATAATGCATAGTGCAATGCCCTATTCACTAATGTGATAATATTGATGGTTAACCATTAAAATGGCATTTTTGGGTCAGTTTTTTGGAAAAGAATTGAATTTGGAAGCTGAAATTTCAGGAAGACAATGAGAAAAATACAGCCTTTCATCCGATATCAAAATTGATAATACTCCTAAATTCGGTTGGGGGGGGAAAGATAATCAGAACATGCACCTTTAACCTTTTGAAATGGTCATGTGGTAGCATATCCAAAAAATGTAAAAAATTCTATTTCACAAATATCCATCATTTTTCAGATATTGTCTATTTAAAAGGCTCATATTAAACTGAATCCAGCACCACATTCCTGGTCGTATAAAAGCTGGTCATAAATTTTATACTGATATTGCCGGCAATGAAAGCTATAAATTAAGTTTAACCTGTAAAATTAAGACATTAATGTCAACTAGACTGCTAGTAGTATAGCATTATTCCATGAAATCAAATTTATATGGCCTATTGCTGGCAGCATAGTTACCATCAATATTCTGAAATTGTGTGGTAAAACAACTTTTATTGCAAATAAATGGCAAAATCACTGTAAATTTGAATGTGGTTTTCATAGGTTTCTGTTAATACACAGAAATATTATGTTATTTTAAAACCAAGTCCGTAAAAATACATTATAATATATTTTTAAAGTGTTGGTAATGTGTGTGAAGACAACTTGGGATGGTCTATCAAATTAAAAATTATAGAATGGTTATATAATACGTATAAATTTTGCCTATTTTGGAATCGTTTGCACATTAAAAAGTGTAATGTATAGGAGCCAATACAATGGATATTGACAACATGTCTGCCTTTTCTGTAGACATAAATATGCCTGAGTGGGAAAGGGGACTTGAAGTAAAGAATAAGGAGGTTACACAAATGAAGATTTTAAAAATGTATTCGATATTTTGATTGTCAGCAGCGTTATTGTGTGTATTGCATCACATGCCCTCTTTACCGGGAGTGAAATAATATATTTTTAATGGTATCGTCAGACAGGCTGGCCTCTCATAGAATGTAAACAACCTAGGTAAGACAACTAAAGACACCACAAAGTAAAAGATTACTTGCATAAAAGTTTGAAAATTGGATTTGATATTTTGAATGTCAGCAGTATTCCTTGGTACATTGTATTGATTGCCAAGTTTGCATTAGCTAAAGTGGTGAATAATTTAGTAATAATGGCACCAAAACTGTCCTCCCGTTTAAACACTACTGGAGAAAAAACTAGAAAACAATATTAAAATAATAACTAAAAATGTTTCAACAAATGTATTTATCATTTAGATTTCACACAACAAATGATAATTTTCCATGTACTGCATCAATAATTACAGCACAGTAGGTAAAATTCGTTTAATAAAAAATTTGTAATAAAAAACTTTCAGGCTGTCTTTCCATTTTAACACTGTTAATATGTGACTCAGACAGTAGAGTGGTAAAACTCACAGCATTATAAAACATGTATGTTTTCCTACAACTTACAACTATCACCTACAGGTGCACCGAGAGATTTCACATTATCAGGGGTCCCTACAAAAATCGAAATTACCGATTTTTGTCCTGAGTAAGCTTTCCCATCAAAATAACCCCATCTGAAAGGATTAGCTGAGAATGTTGTTCTTTGGTACAAAATTGTGGAAATTTTAATTTCGTAAATACGGAGCAAATACGAAATTCAGCCTATGTTTTACATATGAAATTGAGCAAATCAAAATCACTTTTTTCTCTCTTTTAAGACATTTCTGTAGCCAAATACAAGGTAAGAAATCTATTTGAGTGTTTAATCTATATCAAATTACTATTATGACACAATATTTGGGTGCCTCAAATCTCTCGTTGCACCTTTAAGCAGTTGTAAGTTTAACTTAATTGTAACAACAGTAAATGTGCTTTGACACACATATTGTGTTATGTTTTTGGACTTTTTTTAGATTAATTTTTCAACAATATCGTTATGGTCCTAATACTTTTTAATGTTGCCTACACCTAATTAAGATATACCCATGAAAAGTCCTGTTACACAGTTCAATTTAGAGTCGGTTTTCTTTGAAGACTATAACATTTTTGGGTGAGAGTTCTCTCCTTTAACATCCCTTTTCTTTTCTTTGTTTAAACACAGGCCTATGAAAAGCCACTACTCGAGAGCGACCCTCCACTGTTAGAAAGAGAAAAGGTGAAGCTTATTTTCTCCAGTGTCGGCATTTACCAATGTCATCTGATGTTCCAGATAGCCCTGGCTAGCAGGGTGAAGACGTGGGAAGACTCCGAGGTCCTTGGGGATGTTTTGGACATCATAAGTTTGTGAACTATATGAATTTGATACCATGTATTGTGCAATAATGATAAAGTTGTTGGGATGAAAGTGTTAGTTACTCCTGCAGTGATAAATCTTTCATTTATACTTTTTTGGAAGATTCCCCTTAACTGTGCAATGAACCTTATCCAACTCCACCATCAAGTTCCCATAAGTGAGTCTTCTAAACCCAATGGGGTCTAGTGAGTACTCAACCTTTCTGTGAGCAGTGTTCAAACTGAAATACCGACATCCTATTGTCTGTTTGGGTCCTTTCAAACTTAACAAAACGGTCACAGGTTATTCCACTCACTAACTCTAGACCAGTATAGGCCGATCAGCAACATGAGTGCATTGTAGAAATCACAAAACCAGACTGGGTAGAGTCTGTGGGCTAAAAGTTTCGGGTCCTAGGCATAGAGTTATAACTCTATGGTCCTAGGCGATATTCTTGGCCATGATACTTACCAGCTCAGATCCAAGTCAAAAAAAAAAAAAAAAAAAACTCTCTTTTAAGACATTTCTGTAGCCAAATACAAGGTAAGAAATCTATTTGAGTGTTTAATCTATATCAAATTACTATTATGACACAATATTTGGGTGCCTCAAAATCTCTCGTTGCACCTTTAAGCAGTTGTAAGTTTAACTTAATTGTAACAACAGTAAATGTGCTTTGACACACATATTGTGTTATTTTTTTGGACATTTTTTTAGATTAATTTTTCATGATCGTTATTGTCCTAATACTTTTAATGTTGCACTACACCTATTAAGAAAATATAAACCATGAAAAATAGCCTGTTACACAGTATATAGAGTCGGGTTTTCTTTGAAAGAATATAACATTTTTTGGTGAAGAGTTCTCTCCTTTAACATCCATTTTCTTTTCTTTGTTTAAACACAGGCCTATGAAAAGCCACTACTCGAGAGCGACCCTCCACTGTTAGAAAGAGAAAAGGTGAAGCTTATTTTCTACCGTGTGCGTGGCATTTACCAATGTCATCTGATGTTCCAGATAGCCCTGGCTAGCAGGGTGAAGACGTGGGAAGACTCCGAGGTCCTTGGGGATGTTTTTGTAGCATCAGTAAGTTTGTGACACTACATGAATTTGATAACATGTATTGTGCAATAATGATAAAGTTGTTGGGATGAAAGTGTTATGTTACTGCAAGTGATAAATCTTTCATTTATACTTTTTTGGAAGATTCCCCTTAACTGTGCAATGAACCTTATCCAACTCCACCATCAAGTTCCCATAAGTGAGTATTCTAAACCCAATGGGGTCTAGTGAGTACTCAACCTTTCTGTGAGCAGTGTTCAAACTGAAATACCGACATCCTATTGTCTGTTTGGGTCCTTTCAAACTTAACAAAACGGTCACAGGTTATTCCACTCACTAACTCTAGACCAGTATAGGCCGATCAGCAACATGAGTGCATTGTAGAAATCACAAAACCAGACTGGGTAGAGTCTGTGGGCTAAAAGTTTCGGGTCCTAGGCATAGAGTTATAACTCTATGGTCCTAGGCGATATTCTTGGCCATGATACTTACCAGCTCAGATCCAAGTCGCGTATTAACAAGCTCACATAATCATTGCACCTCAAAGCACATAAACCACCTACTTAGCCTACCACAAAACACGCCAATACACACACAGCAGCATATTGAATTGCAAATGTGCAGTTAGGCTAATGTGTTGGTGCCCTACATGGTACACTGCACAAGAAAGGCTAGTAACCCAATCTACCACCTTGGCCTTACCACTGACCTCTACACATGGATAGCAGGCTGCCGCACAGTTGAATGGTCGCCGAGTGAAACAACAGGAAGTTGCATTTGACCTGCACAATGTGGCTTCACTTTATTGTCAAAGTTAAAGGAATTTTGTATAACAATAGAACATCTGTGTGGAATATGTGCACCAGCAGGTGTAGCATTGTTTCCCGCCATATTGCTCAGGCGAAAAGCAACTTCCTGTTGTTTCAATTGGCGACGCAGACCCGCTAACCATGTGTAGAGGTCAGTGGGCCTTACCCATGTGCCTTATGCATGATACTTAACATGGTTTGGGCAGGGGTGTGTGGCATAAAACACTGATCCTTGGGGGTCTTGGGAACTGAATTCTTTTTCTTTCCAAAAGTTGGGTTTTTGGAACGTAAATTTCGACCATATTTATGGTCTTAGGAAGTGAATTTTTTTGTTTTGACCAAAATGCAGGTTATGGAGCTGAAGGAAAACCAAATTCTCCAATTGGTTTGGCTAAGGAGCTAAAAATTCTGAAGTTTATGTTAAAATGGGGGTCTTAAGAAGTACAGAAAAGACATGAACAAGGCATTTTCATGGCTTCCCATACCTGTACTACCATTTAAGGTCAGTGCTGCGACCACAGGGCTATACCCATCAGTATTGATCAAAGGGATGGGAGTACAAACACTCTTTTCCTTTTCCTGTATAATACCAAATGAGTTTTTATAGGTAACGTAAGGTGGCAGTAATATGCATATATTCCATTGTATACTTTGGCACCTAATGTCGCAGGTGGTCCTGACTAGAACGGTGATGGTGAAGATGGGGTGAAGATTGCAAAGGTCCAGGGGGATGTCTGTAACTGGAGTAGTGTGTAACATTACACTGCATCAATTGTCTGAAGTAATTTATGTAATATCAGATGGCAGGGTGTATAGTTGTAACTGGGTGAAGTGAAAGCGATACTGTGTGTTCAGTTTAATTTGTCACTTAAGTCTGATTGTGTTATGTTCTTGGTGTTTGGTGCTGTTATCTGTCTGTACGAGTGGCTTTTCAAATGCACTAAACACATTATCATCTATCATGCATCCGGGGAAAGTGCTACGGGTGTGCACGGCCCTTAAGACCCCCATTTCGCATCTTTAAAACAGTTTCTAAGACACCCAGTTGAAGCATAATTCAGTTTTTAAGGTTCCCTTTTTGGAAAATGTTTGCCTCAAATGCTAAAATATAGCCAAATTTCAGCTCCCAAGCCGGCAAATTTCTCAAAATTTAAGTTCCCAGGCACCCTTCCTTGTGTGAAAACAATAACAATTCTGTAAGATTTTAAAGAGTAATGCAAATTGATGCATTTTTTTTATCAATGATGCATAGCCTTAAAACACTGATTTAATTAAATGTTCTGGGCTTTTGAGAAAATTCAGCTTGGTTGAAACTCAAGGTTTGCTACTAGTGAAATTTCATGGAGGATAGGGCATTGATGATGTTAACAATATGTGCGATTATCGTAGAGAGGTTAAAAGGGATATTGCTGTAGTGACCATTGATGATTTGTTTTTAATGAAAAATAAAGAGTTTCAGATCTAGGAACTACATAGGTTTCTGGGTTAATATTTTTAAATTAGTTGGTAATCTTCCCAGAGAGAGAGAGAGAGAGAGACCATTACACACAAGCTCTGAAAAAATCTCATGTGCTCCCAGCTAGATTCGAACTGGCAACATATCCACGCTGTATTTCCATGCTGCGGGTATTTTGCAAAGCAAATGAAAATAAGAGGTAGGGCTTGCCAGAAAAAATCAAAATGTAAAAATATTAGAAATGGAGTATTTTGTGATGACGTCACATCCTGGAACAGAAACCATTGGGAATTAAAGACAAAGTTAAATACTATTGGTTTGCATTTTGTCTTATCGTGGCCATGAGAAGATTGATTTTTAGACATATGTAGTCACGCTTGAGCTATCCATAGTACCCTCCTTAAATGAAACCTATTAGAGTTTAGTTTTACAAAATAGCTTAAACCAGAGTGTATATTGCGCTCTTGAATGTCATCAAAATAAGCGTTGTACTTCACATTCAAGTAGTCAGTAGTATGTTTACTGTATGGCCACAGTGCCATTGATGCTCTAATTTGTTATTTCTGTTTTATCAGTTGTAGTTGATATTTACAAAGATGTTAAAATGGGAACAAATTGCTTGTTTTATACAACATTAAACTCTTTCCATATAGGTTGCAGAGGTATGTCTTTAGAGGTTTAGTACACCCATAAATAATTCCACTAGTGCTCTATTTTTTGGCTTGTTTACATGAAGATGAAATCACTTCTTCACATGCCAAACTGAACTCTCCCTTTTTCCCCAACTCTCAGTTCTCAAAGGCCATGGTGTTAGAGATGTATAGTGCATACGTAAAACAATTTTACCAATGCCATGGAGACAGCCAAGAAAGCCGCCGCGCAGAAACCAGCATTCACGGGAATTCATTGAGGTAAGATCGGCATTCTTAACTAAGACGCTGCGTACTATTTGCTGTTTAAAGTGGAGCTGGAGGCGGCGAGATGTAAATCCGTCGCTGAATTCACAATTAATTGCAGGATGTGGAAAAAGCTCCCATTTTTGCATGTTCACTAATCTTTGTTCTAAATTAATACACTACTAATATTTTAAAATTAAAAATACAAAAGATTCTACCATTTTTAAATAGCACTGTGTATTTAATAACTTTTATTAGATCTCAATGTGAATGAAATTACATTTCAACAGGGATAAAACTTTTTTTTTGCATATTTGCTTAAAGGTGCAACGAGAGATTTCACATATCAGGTGTCCCTAAAAAAATTGAAAGTACTGATTTTTGCCCTGATGTAAAGCTTTCCTTCAAAAATATTCCCATCTGAAAGGATTAAGCTAAGAAATGTTTCTTTGGTACAAAAATTGTGAAATTTCTAATTTCATATAGGAGCAAATACAAAATTCAACCTGTGTTTTACATTGAAATATTAACAAATCAAAATCACCATTTTCTCTCTCTTTGACATTTTTGTAGCCAAATACAAGGTAAGAAATCCATTGAGTGTCAAATCTAAATAAAATTACTATTATGACACAATATTTGGGTGCCTCAAAATCTCTCATTGCACCTTTAAAATAACAGGAAAAGATTTACAGACTTGATCTAAGCATTCAATACATTGAGTATAGCCTAAAATACTCTTTGATTTACTCCTTTGTTTTTGTGTCACCTGCCTAAGGCAGGAAGACACATAGGGATCACTCACTTTGTCCACTGTAGTCTGTTGTTGTCTGTTGTTGTCTGTTGTGAAAAAGGGTTAACATTTGCCTGTAATATCCTCATACTTGGATCACAGGTGCAACATGGCATCCCCATTTTTTGATGAGGTCAAAGTCACGTGACAAGGTCAAAAGGGTCATGTGAGGTCAAGTTGTATAATACTAGGCTGAAAATGTAAAAATGACCCACATTTGAAAAGTTGAAGTTCAAGTGGAGAAACCAAACTTGAATCATAGGTCAACTGGGATACCTCATTGTTGATGAGAAAAATGTCACACCCCCCCCCCCCCCACCCACCAAGGTCAAAGTCATGTGTGGAGGTCAAGTTGTAAGATAGGCTGAAAATTTCAAAATGACCTCATTTGAAAAGTTGCAGTTCACTTGAACCAAACTTAGGGTTTATGGCGTTTAAACGCAAACCCTCATTTGTTTATGAGGTCCAGGTCACATATCAAGGTCAAAGGTCATGTTAGGCCTATCATTCACTAACTGCGACGGCAGGCGACACAAGCGGTCCGAGGACCGATATATTTTTTAAATATTGGTTACAATAGAATTGGTATATAACATGTTGGCCAAAATCAGAATGCATAATACTGAAATTAGTCTTCATACAAATCTTTTAACTTGATTGTTTTTGTCATAACAAAAACACTAGGATTGCAGTTTTAGCTTCTTTGACACATTAATTGTGATTTGTGTATGCTTTTAGGTCTAAATAATGGATTATAATTAAGCTTCAAAATTCAGTTTCAAAATTTGGGAAAAACAAGGGTTTCAAGCAATAAATTGCGTAAAAATTAGTTTTTTTTTACCCATTTTACCCTGGCGCCGCCCCTGAGTAAAAATGATTATTTAAAAGGTTACAGCTCAAACTTGATATCCTTAATTGTTCACTGTTTTGCTATGTCCCTTACAGAGTCGCCAGATGTCAAGTAGTGACAGGTTAAGCCTGTATGGTCTCATGGTCAAACCCATCCAGAGATTCCCACAGTTCATTTGTCTATTACAGGTAGGTACACGATATGCCATCTTAACAAACTTATCTCAGGACTTCATCATCATCAGCCCATATTGTCCCACTCCTGGGCAAAGGCCTCTCCCTAACTACGCCAAGTGTTGCGGTTGCATGTGTGTCTCTGCCAGGCTTTAGTTCCTAAATGACTGACAATCTCATCATGCCATTTTCATGTGTTAGGTCAAGATAGTTTACGATTCACTCTTGTCTTGGTATGATTAAGGTCAGGATTCACTACTGTGATAATTTGTCACATATCAGTAATATCAGATCACTATGCTGAAGGTATTTGTTAGGAAATGTTGTAAAATCATTATGCAAAGAGAATTAACTTGGGGTAGGTTCAATGCATTGACAACTGCATTAATCTGCAGTACTTACAAATACAGCACTCTTTTCCCAGAAAGTTGCCTTTTGATCATCAAAAGTGCAATTTTCAGGTTTCATGACCACATGACCATAGACACCATTGGCAAAAGTAAAAAAAAAAATGGGACAGTTTAGGCCTTGGTGCTAGGCCTTTGGCAAATATTTGTTAGTAAACCTGTAAATCTGCTACCAGATGTCAATTGTCATTACATCGTGTATTTATAAGGCATAAAGCTTGTATTTTTTAACCATGTAGAAGTGTCCAATTCAGCTCAAATGCAATATATATATCCCACCAAAAATAAAGTTATCCCAAACACAGTGCAATGACATCCAAATAGATTATTGCACAATAATCCATCTAATACGGCATACCACATTTTCCAAAAGGATTTCAAACCTTTTTAGATGCACAACAGCTTTGAGGCAGTTTCAAAAACCCAACTAATAGAATCATTCTAAGTTGTCATAGAATTTTGACCTTCTGTGAGATTAAGATGTGATGGTCACCATTTACCTTAGAGACTTGATCAGAAAGCTAGAAAATCGGTAGGGTATTAATGTCTTGGAACCTGTACATCTACACGATTGTTTCACACTCCATCATGTCTTCTACCTTGCTTGGATTTTGCTTTTCTAAAAAAAGAAAAGCTGTTGGAATGTCCGCTGAAACGATCATGTCCCAAAATATTTGTAATTATATGGAATTCTCTCAAACTTGATAATTTTTAAGTCTATTTATGCGCATGTATGTTTGCAGGTCATGTAAAAAATGTAACTTGTTAAAAAATAAGTTTGTTTACTCAGTCAGACATTGTTTCTTGTTTTTTAATTGTAAAAAGAATATCCATGATATGCAGTATATGAACTTTGACCCTTAGGACCTCTTGAAGCGTACTCAACCAGGTCATGCAGACAGAATGCCTCTCCAGTTCGCTCACAAAGCTAGAAACACTAGCAGGTGTTTTAAAATGACAGTAAAAAACAGGCTGAGCAGAAACATGCTGTGAAACAACTTATCAAGAACCTCAATGTTAAATTATCACACAAGGTAAGATGAGAACTTTGACCTAGTGTCTAAAGTTTTTTAGCAAACACCTGTAGCCAGGTTAGGTTTTCTTTGAGGTCCTGCTACTGGTATCGTAGTAAACAGTATTACCTGTCCCAGGGTGGGTTGTAGGCGGCTAACCGTCAACTCCATCGGGTTTCAAGGAAATCTGATGAGGGTAGCTAATTACCCTGGTAGAACTAAAAAGAAGATCTACTACAAGGGCGTCGGCTCTGGAGAGCTAATGGCGGCCATTCAGCACATTGACGTCAAGAAGGGCATCTGGTCAATTATCTTTTGCTCCAATAAATCCATACATTGCTGTGAATGTGACGTGAATCTGGTCATCCCTGTTAGTGGTTACAAAAAAACTTTGGTTTTGCTACTTACTACATTCACAACAGTAATATTGTAATATGCATTTGTAATATGGGTTTTATTAATGATACCAGCATCCACCTTGTTTATCTGCCTCATTTACTACAGTCACATTGATTTAAAAAATAGCAAAACATGGGCTGGTTAGGAAATATTTTGTTTGTTAGGTAATAAATAATCAATTTTGTCAAGAGGAAGTAGCACTAGTTTTAACTTTTCAAGTGTGTGATTCTTTATTAACGAGCTATTAATTTAAGATAATCAAGACAGGAATCAAAAGAGTTTGTCAAGTTAATCAAATGATAATATCACTAGTATCTAACAAACATTGTTTATCTGTCTGTAGATGTTAATTTTGCTAGGATTGTTCCATGTAACACCTTTTTTCAATGATTGCTTGTCACTCAATGGCAAGCATATGAAAAGTATGCTAATTTGGAATCCGAGTACAAAAGAATTGATTGTCTGGTTGAGCTATCAGAGGGTGGTTTAATGCAATCCCATAATGCATTGCAATGCATCAAACTACTACACACTATTGGTACTTGGGGCCCAGGGGTTCTTAAGTTTGGTTTGGGTAGAGACGTGCCTCCGATAGTCTGGAAGTAGAATCCTTATCTATTTTGGGCAAAAAAAGGTACCCATAGCTATACCAGAGATGCAAATTTTGGGCCAAATTGAACACAAATTTGCCATTTTTTCTTCAAAATTTGACATTTTTTGAATGAGGAAAGTGGACTAATATTCCAACAATTTTAGAAAATTTTGTCTTCCCATTGAGAAAATTTGACTAATTTTTCAACAAATTTGAGAAAAGTTTGGGAAAATAAAGACCCATTGATATACCAAAATTGGCATGAAAAAAAGGGGTCATATACCAGAAGTCTGAAAATGAGACCCCCCCCCCCCCCCGGGGACTTGGAGATTAAAGGTGCTTAAGATCATGTCAAAAGTTTGTTTGGTACTAAGATTTTATGTGGTATAAGGTTGTAATTCTGGATTCTGTGTCTTGTAAATAAACTCTGTATGGGGTTACATGACCTCACTAACATGTGATTTACAAACCATAGCATTGTGGGATATGTTTATTGCCCCTCTTGTTGAGCTATGTAGATCGGTTGTTTATTATGATCATGTAGTTGCATAATTGGTATCAACAATTATCAAGCAGTGTCCTTAGAAGGAAAGTGATTCAAAGCACACAGGAACCTGGCTGATAATGAAAATGGATCCATTTGTTTTTCAGTTGCCTAATGATAGAATACGATGGGTGGTCAGGCAGGACGATATGCTGCAAACTGTGAGTATTTTCTTGTGCTTTTGATTTAGTTTTATTTTGAATGTATTTTTTTCATTGCAGAAAGAACTTAACATTGTGAAGGTAACTTATGTGGTGGGTGTGGATGAGTTCCATTTGGCATATATCCTTCATAAAAGCCTCAAAGTCACTCTTGTTATCCCAAAGCCTAACCCTAGTTATAATCCTAACCCTAGTTATAATCCTAACCCTAGTTATAATCCTGTTGAAAATTCCAATCTTTAACACTAACCTCAACCTCTATCCAATATTCAGTCTCTAACCATTGCCTCACTAAAGCTTTCCTGATTTTCTTTATTAACTAATAATGTGTCCTTGGCATATGTATTGTATCTTTCTGTGGTTTTATTCATTTTATTCAATGACCAAATGTAGCAAATTTTTGGACAAAAATGGATCTGAGAAGAAATACCTTGAACCAAAGTGTTTTCAATATCAAAACCAAACCAAGGTTTCAGTAGTGAAAAATGCATTTCTAAATGCACAATGTTTAGATTTGCTCCAAATATGCAAAAAATGCAAAGATATTCAGATATTGACTCACAGTTCAATATCTAGAAGACTAATAGATGAATAAATGCTATTTTGACTCCAAGTATACAAAAATTTTCTCATTTTCTAACAATATGCTGTAGTTTTCAGATAATTGAATAAAACCACAGTATAAAGATGCACAGAGAACACTTTGACACCCCATCTGTTCTATTTAACCCATTGCTATTCCTAATTGCAACTGAGTTTTTCTTTTGTGAAGAATATACCAACTCATCCACACAAGGGGTGCTTTGGTAAATTTGACCCTTAAAATGATGATCATGCTATGGAGCGGGTGCTGTAGATATCATTACAAGTTGCATTCTCATTGGGACATTGAAATTCTCTTATGGGTCATGTAGTCAAAATGATGTGCAAGTCATGTAGAAGAGTTTCAGTGGGTATGCTACTTGCCAGATGCTTAACCCTATGAGCTCTAGTGACTCAGATTTCAAATTTATCATTTTTTCACAGAATTCACAATTGTGCATTTTTTTACAGCAATTAACAACTTATTTTAAAAAAAAACATTCAAATGAGTACAAACAAGCCTAGTCTTAGGTCAGTGGTTTTGAGTTATATAAAAAAAACACTGACTTATGTGTTATAACCTATTCAGTATCTCCTATGATTGAAGGGTTAAAAGTAAAGACTATGATATATTTTTTATTGATATATGATAAAAACCACAAAAAAGTCTTCCATTTGGTGGACATAATTATAATATGACGGGACATCCATGTCAGACCAGAGAGACTTCACTGGCAGCAGCAAGTGTGCTGTAGAATTGTATGGGTTCCATTTTTCTTTTGGACACATTGTAAAATCTGAGTAAGAGATTGTCCCAAAAGTCTCCTATGATTCTATTGAGCATTTTTCTGCTAACATTGTTCTAAAATAAATAATGAAGTCTCAAAATTAAAAAAAAAGAGTACTAGAGAGAACCTTTTATTTAGACCTAAATTTGCACTGTGGAAAAAGGTGGGAGGCAAGTCTATTTTTGCATGTTATATAGGGTTAAAGGTAACATACCAAGGTCAAATATGTCATAGATGTCAACTTGTGCAGTAAAGGAAAGTTGGATTATGAAAGAAGTTTAGGCATTCATTACCTGAGTGTAGGGTAAACCAACAATGTTGTCAGAATTGTTCACAGTTATTTAGCATGCGCCCGCGCGTGACATGCGGCAAGACGGAAGTGATCACCGATTGGCTTGGCGAGTAGTTTGGCTCCCATTGGTGAATTGCGCAAAAGACTACCCATGGGCTCCACCGCTTTAACACAGATATATCGTGGTGTGCATGTTGCCCACCTTTTGAACAATGAACAATCTAACCACAACTATTATTCCTCTTAAGTACCTCTTTGTTTGTAATTATTAATAATAAAATTTTTTTTTTTAAAATATTTGCCAAAATCAGAATTAGTTTTGTACAAGTTTTTAGCTCATCCACCCTCCCCCCAAATTGACCATTAAATAATGTTTTTTTTTAGCTTTTATTCTAAATCAGATCTAAGAAAGAAAAGAGCTGTTTCATCTGGCAAAACAATAAATTTTTGTAATTAAAAAAAAAAGTTAGTGCTGTTATTTTTCTGGACTCTGGAACAACTACGACTTAGTTGGAGTTACGTGTGCAATGTTTTCGCTATAAAAATTGGATTGTAGAACATGTAGGACATAAATATTCATGGTCTTGTTCATAGCATGACAAAGTTTCACCGATGGAACAAAGTTCTATTATGGTAGTTTTCTCCTAGGGTTCCCCTCATTTGGTAAATCTGTTGGCCAAATATCTGCTAGATAGTATTTGGATGTGTTTGCCCCCCATGAAATCACAACATTGCATTTATAAATGTCTTTGTCAGTTACAGCTGTTGAGTTTCGGCTCAAACTCTTTAACTTTGGTTTCTAAAAATCACCAGACCAACATAAATTGTAAGAATGAATAAATTTTTTATCCAAAAAAGTATTACTATGATTCATACAAATACGATTCAGATTTTAAGAAAATCTAATGGCCAGGATGATGAACCCAGTGCTTTGAAACCGTCAAGTGTCATGCTTGCTATAATGGGAAAGTCAATTTATTTGTCGGTTGAAATTCTGATGCAGAAAAGGGGACAAAAATCAATAAAACTCATCTGTCTAGCTGTTGCCAAATTCGATTCTGGAAATTAAAACCGGAGCTGGTAACACATCTCAGAAAAGGTTGACACATTAAGGCACAAGTATGTCTTTTTTTTTTATTTGATTTGAAGAATAGTATTAGTGTGCAACAGCCTTTGTTGCTAAAGCTTGGGAGCCGTTATTTCTGCTATAAACAATTGCACCTTGTTATTTTTTAAAACTTTTTGATGTATTTCATTAGTAGGGAGCCAAGGGATCTGATGAAAGTGAAATATTTGCCCGGGCTGCTCTAAAAATAAAAAATTTGGTTGAACTAGCAATTCCAGTAGGGGAACATCTGGGCATCAGTGAAAATGATGTTGGATTATTTGCAACGATTGCGAAAAAATAGAAATTTCCAAGATGGGTCCAAATGGCCGCGATTTTGACTAACGAACTGGTTTAAGCCGTAACTTTTGATTGAAATCTTCAACGGAACGCAATTATGTCATCTGAAAGAGGAATTAAATTATCTACACGCTGATATAAAAAGTTGTGAAGTTTGAATATTTAAGGTACAAAATTTGAGGAAACATCACATTTTTTGGCTTTTAACAAAAAATGAAATATTCGTATTAATGTTCCTTGATATGGCCAGAACCTAATTATCAATTAGCCCAATTTTTCTACAAATTTGACTAATAACACGTGTCAGTCATATGAAAATTACAGTATGTACATTATTCAGAAACGAGTATTGGTAACGAGGTCATCAACAGTACACAGAGAAGTGGGTTATGCGCACTTTTACTAAAGTGATCTCATAATTTTTGATCATGCAGAAAGAAAGAGAAAGAAAAATCATGATCAAAATCCCTTTCACTGATTACACATTAGCACTGTTAAAAATGTTCTTTAAAAAAACGTCGTTTTGATGTCAGCCCCGGACTCGAAATGTTGCAAAAAAGGTAAAAAAGGGACTCGAAACGGGCCAAAATAACTTAAAAAAGCGTGTTTTAACTGTTGTGAGTCCCAGTGGTTTATTTTACTGAACATTTTTTAACAGTGTAGGTGTCATTTTCTAAAATACAAGCAATGACTTTTATTTATGTCTGATACATTGAAGTCGATCAAGAATGTTAGCACTAAATGCCCTTTCAAACATTTTTAAAGAGACATGAGGAGATTTCCAGAAGAAAGAGCCCAAATGTTTTCGAAAGCCGGGTTTTTTTGGCATATTTGGAATGCTTTCCAATGTATGAGAACACACCTGAAGTGAATAAGCCGAATACGCCCGTCTGTTTTTAATAAATATGATGATTTAGTACTTCTGTAGTGCACAGAACAGAACAGAAACGTCAAGCAACGGTGTTATATGGGGTACTTGCGATAGTCTCAGGCAAGTTCAAAACAAGGTTTGCTGTCTGCTTTTGTACTTGTTTGTCCAATAACCTTCGGGAACGTTTTTATGATAGGTGCGTCTACACCTGAACCTGTGCAATTTGAGAGAAATTCGTATCTAAAAAAATCCCTCCTGTCAAGCAAATCTTAAAAGCAGGTATTACAGTTGTTATACGTGAGTAAAAAAAAACTGGACCCAGATTGCGTCGCCATTTTGAGATTTTTAAGATTAATATGTCTAAACATATGTGGCACATTCTGAAAGCGTATTCATTGTTCTTTAATTTGCTGCAAAGATCATTAGAATCGGTTAGTCGGGTAGGTATAGACCGAGCTACAGTGTTTGAATCAAGTAAGTAGTCGGTTTTGCGCTCTGTCCACGGATTCACATTAATGAACGGGGTCCCCATCGAGCAAATCTTGTCCAGAAAGAACAAATCGGGGCTATTATATTGACTGCAGAATAAATGTGATCGTCAATGTACCCCCATAAAATTCAGTCACAATTATTCAAATCGATAGCCCTCTTAACGTTTCTACATCCTAATCACACATAAAAATAATTTGAAACATAATTAACTTTGATACATGTATCAAAAGTTTCTGGAGGAGTTGAATGAATCCACCATAGAAGGAACAACATTCGTTGACCCCTCTTGAGGATTAAGTATTGTCTATTTTGTAGACCAAATATGCTACATCTTGAAGAAATGTTTCAAAAAAACTTACCATTATCACTATCTTCTTACATCCTTCAGAATCCACTTTATTTCATTAAACAATAACTACCCTTAATCATCATTTTGGGGATTCATTTGTTAGTTGGCCACCGTGCATTCAATGAATAATCCGTTGGATAGGAGGTAAAAAGCGGACTACTTGATTCAAAGACTGTAGCTCAGCCTATATACTTATCAGAATTGGAATTATCTTTGCAGCAAAATTAAAGATAATGAATAGGCTTTCCAATGTACCACAATAATCTTAAATATATTATTTAAAATGCAAACTGGCTGACACAATCACGGTCAAGTTTTCTTTTTGACTGCACCCCTGATCATTTCTTTTAACTTTAAGTGCGAATGATCTCCTGATGCATTTTTGTAGCATACCGCGAAGAATATGGTGCAAAACCCCGATTATTTTACCATTTTACTAATGAAACATCTGTTTGGAAATTGGGTAGAACAATGCTCTACATGACATCACAACAATAGAAACCTTCAAATGCCGGATTATTAACACGTTTCGCATAATAATGAAATAGCAAATTTTCTGATTCCAACCAGACAATGACGGCTTGACAAAGCCTATTCTACCCCCAATGGAGTTGTTAGTTAATATATTTCTGCAGAAAGCCTTGTCCAACAATAGAAAAATTTGGGGTGTTTGTCTTAGCGGTTTGCAACAACCCCTTTTCCGGTGGCTATGGTAACATTTGCACATGGATAACACGAATTAAACCTCTTTTTTTACTTTCATTTACACATTGCCTCTGTGTAAGTCTTCCCTGTGTTGGATACATAAATAACCTAAGAGCCATCTTGTGGAGTTTTACAAGTTTTGTGCAGCTTGGAATAGCCATTTTTTACTTTTACTTGTTATTTCTTAAACCAAGACATACTCATAAAATCAGTATATAGATCTTCTGTAGAATGTTCTGAGAAACACAAAAAATAATTGTCATTTTTTTTCGCGTGGGGGGGGGGGGAGAGGTGTCAAAACTTCAACATTTCTTCTGACCACCATAGACACACAACACGCACATACACAAGTCTAAACCGCGTAGTATACGAGAAGTGCTTTAAACTGATGCCTTAGAATGTGAAAAAGAACAAAAATTACTCCACACACTTCACGATGCCCAGGCTTTTGGAAATTTAATACAATCCTTAAAAGGATAGTAATTATGCTATTCTGGATCAAGAATATTAGTGGTAAAACATTTCAGGAGTGCATGGAAATGGTCCCAAATATTACCGTGAAAATGATTTAAATTATACGTGGCAAAGCTCAGTGGTTTGAGACGGTGACAAGAGTAGTGAGGATTTTCTTAATTTATGAAAAACCACTCTGAGCAAAAAGTTTATTCGAAAATTGATTGTTGATGGTGATGAATTTCAGAACCTAAGGAATCTTCTTAATACTGAAGGTGTTTTTTTTAATCAAAAATCTTATACATCGAACCATATTAATGATAATAGTGAACATTGTCAACTCAGTCTTTTTTCTACAACACAAACCCCTTCATGAGCTATGTCATTAACGAAGGGGAATGTTGGAAACTGTCGGTCAATGCTTAATTGATAAATCTCCGGGAACCTGTGTTTACCATCATTTTAGAATCTTTTCTGGAAATGAAATTAGTGTCCGCTCTTGAACTCTTAACTATTCCTATCAGTTTCCCAAAGGAGATGTATAAAATTAACAACACTCGTATTACACTCTTGCCTAAAAGGACAATGTTTTATTATCCTTCTGGGAAAACTGAGCCTCCATCTCACACCTCACTTCCTGAAGTGTAGTTATAAATAATTAAACAAAGTCGCTTGCAAACCGTATGAAAAACTTGTCCTTGACGAATTATACATCATGATCAGACCGCCTTCTTAAAGCGTCGCTATATTGCGAAAATGTTAGATTCTTGGATGATCATAAATTGTTTACAAATGTTAGAATATTACTTAGGTTTTGGCCTTTGGCTAATTTCTTGCAAGGCATCTGATAAAATTAGTTGGAATTGTATAAATAAAATCTCTGGTAAGATTTGGTTATGGCCGCCGATTTCCAGAGATGATGAAACTATATATAACGGAGCTGAACGTTGCGTTATAAAATTTATGCCCCTCATTTCTTTAAAAAAATCGTCAAGGTTGCGTTTTTTTTTTTTTTGATATGTTCCGAACCTTTTAAGCAATTCAATCCTTGTATCAAGAAATCAAAGTATAAAAGTGTCTTCTTGTATCAGTGGTGATGTAAAAGATTATGATATTAAAATAAGTCAGTATGCAGATGACACCATTATATATTAGGACGGTACAAATACTGCTTTACCAGGAAACATTGGAGCTTTTGGTAAATTTTTCAGTATTTTCGGTTTGCACTATAAGCTATAGAGTAAAAAGTTACGATTTATAGGCTAGGCAGTTTAAGGATTAAAATGTTTGTTCATTGTGAAATAGACGAGATGATTGGTCAAAGATCCAATGTTTTATTTAGGTAGGCATGTTTTCCATCATATGAAACCATTGATGTTTAACTTCAAAATCGCCTTCCTGATATAAAGAACCCTGCAAATTTGGCAATATTAGAATCTACCCTGTTTGGCTCAGATCACTGTTGATCAAACCTTTGCTGTGTCAAACTTGTATATCCTTTTTCTTTATTTCCAAACCCTCCAGAGCAATTTTTAAGGAGCTTGTCGTATTTGTATATTTTTGTGAATGGTGTTTTCAGATAAGATTAAGAAATGACTATGATCCTACCCTGTTCAAAAGGGAGGGTTGAAGTATGCCGATTGCAGATCATTTGTAATGTTCTTAAAATTGCCTGGATCAAACGGTTTTAAGATAATCCACTCCACCAACGATGCTAATTGGAAGTTGTTGTTCATAAATTCAATTCAGACTTTTGGCGGTGTGATCTGCGTTTAAATTTTAATTTTCAGGAACACTTAGGTTCTTTATAGAACATATTAATAACCCTTTTTGTAACAGATATTGTGAAATGCTGGGCTCCAATCGTTTTTAAGAACCAGTATTCCCAATGAGATTGGTTTTTGGTGTCTTCGTTTACTTAAAATTGATAAGGTGGTCTTCTGAAACACTGGCTGATCTGGTATTGTGTTTTTGAATGTTAAAAAGCTTGCAAGATAATTCTCTAGCATATAAACTGTTTCCAGTATTATAAACCATATCTCGCCAGTCCCTAGAGAATGGAAAGTTTAGCATTAAATTACATGTCAGGGTGACACCCTGGATGTTCCGGTATCGACCATTGTTTGTTATATTGGGGAGTTAGAATAAATAATTGCTTAAAACAAGCTTCTTGATGTTTACCTAACCGGGGGAGAGCTCCCCTCAACTCCACAGCCGAATTCTTGAATAAATTGGAAAGATTAATTTACAAGTACAATCAAAATTTGTCAAACATCTTTATCGAGTCGCGGCTTATACAAGTGATAAAAAAATGGACCCTGATTGTTCGCTATTTGAATTTTTAATAACAAATATCAACATATGTGGGGATCATCCGAAATCCTATTTCATTTCTTTAATTTTCTGCATTAGAGGCCGAGGCTACATTCTTTTGAATTAAGTAGTCAGCTTTTCCCCTAATCCATGGTACCCCATTTGAATGCACGGCGGCCAACTAAGCAAATAACTACCCAAAATGATAAGGGTATGTCCATGTTTTCAAATAAAAAGTGGGTACTTAAAGATTAAAAAATAAGCCATATATGATCAATTTTGTAAGCACACCGCACCACTCCCTTTTCTTCCATTCCAATAGGATTTTACATTACACAGTTAAGCAAGAATACGTCAATGTCCGATATAATGTGATACATTATGAAGTAATGATGACGTTTTTTGCTGTTTAATGATCTATGAATAGCCATAACACCTTCATTGATTTAATGTTCACCCAAATCCCTCCACCAAATTACTCTGAATGTGTACATGAAAAGTGGTTTGTTCAACCACTAACTACTATAAAGCCAGGTATAGATACAAGTTAATGCCAATTAAAGGGATTAAACTCTGCAATATCCTAAACAATGGGAGATCTTGTTTTTCTTGCTCTGGCACAGGTGATTTGGTGCTTGGATTTATCATATTCCAGTTGGCCCATTGGTATTTGTAATTCATTGATTAATCCGTAGATTGAAATAATCAAGAACTGTAGCAATTAAGTGACAAAGGCATCATATATTGAACATTATCACAAACACATTATTTTAAAAAATTTAATGTGTGTAAATCCCATAGGAATGGCGAAAAAAAGGGTGTGCTTTACAATTTGGTCATATCTGCTTATAGTAATCGATTCTCCTTTTTCTTTCCTTTCATTTTTTTTCAACATTTGAATATAATTAGTGTGTTGTTATAAAACAAAACACATCTATGATATAGTGATTGCATTAAGGTCAAGATCTCTTTATCCTGGCACATTTTTTTTTTGATTTACTATATAATGACGTTAAACTTTTGTGCAATATTTGAGACTCTTCAGCCTTTCTTTCATGTAGGATCGTCAAATCCTTTGGATATTAGGTTTTGTCGTGGATAAGAGAAAAAACTCAATGTGACAGTATGGAAAATATCTTCCTTTAAAAATTCTTGTTTTGGGTTTTTAAATATGTAATTCTTATCCTCCACTAGCATATCTCATCTTGCTAGCCAAGCAATTCTTAGAAGTTTAAATGCAAAATGCACTCCATAATTTTTAAATCTAGTTATAAATACTTTTCCTTTTTCCTCCACAATATTGATATGTACATCAAACTGGAAGGAATAATGCTTCAAAAATAAAATAAACTACAGTCCCATATCATAATGGGAGTCCTTTTAATAAATTAGGATCAGGAATAGCTTTTACCCGCATTTATGCATACTTTACGGCCCGGCGCACTGGCCGAGGAATGTCGTACTATATGGGATGATTTTTCGGCCATTTTTGGGGATTTTTTTCTTGGATTCATGGATAACCCCCCCCCCTCCCCCCATCATCCAAGCTGCAGGGGACACAATACAACATTTCTTGTTTGCCTGGACATTTAGTTTTCATAAGGTGGTTTTAAGTTTTCTCTTCGTGCTTAGATTGTTTTGAGGATATATTTTTGTGGTCAGTTAATCTAAGCCCCCATATAGTATGTACCTTGTAGGAATTTTGAATGTAGACCTAAAACACAAAATCTTCCTGGATGTCAGTTTTAAATTAAATATGTGTTTGTTTTTTTGATGTTTGTTCCTTTCATGTGTGGAATAAAGAAGACCAGTAACTAAAAAAAAATAGTATTATGAAATCACAAAAAGCATGTCATTCATCCATTCATCCATTCATTCATTTGATTATTCACTTCATATAATTCATGTCACCACTGCACAATGTCCATGAAATATCATTTTCAAAATCTCTGCTTTGTTGAAGGACTTTCTCTGTATAGGTTTTATAGAGTGCACTAAAAAAGCTTAAATCTCAAATAACTGCCTTTTAATGACTTTGTTACGTAATACTGCTTTTGGTATATCGAATACTCCTGATATTTTTATGCCATCTTCGTATGATCTCAGGTTCAAATTTGTGTAAAAATATCGAATGCAGTGGTATAATGGTTTTGACCGATTAAAGAAATATAAATATAAAAAAATCCTTTTTTCAAAAAAATGCTAAAAAAAAACACTTTGTTAACCTAATTTTCTACTTTTCTACCCTTAACATCCTTAAACTATACCAAATTTGGTATCATCTTGGAAACTTTTTTATTTGCTTTTTAAATGACGTAAACGACACTATTTTTTACGGTTGAAATCGAAAGTTATGCATAAAATGCTTTTAGGTAAAAAAGGCGACCATTTTGGACGCCATCATCCGTTGGATTTTAAAAATCTTTTTCGCAAGAAGGCATATTTTAAATCCAACATCACTTTTCATACCCCCAACATAACCTATGCATGGATGTGGTCAAAAAGCGTTTAGAGCAGAGGCTGTAAGGTCACACTTTTTTAAGGAGATACGGACTGATGGCTCCTGGACTATCACGAGCAAACTTATTCGCAGCTGGTTTTCCGATGAGAATGAGAGGCGCCGCGCATTATGTCAAGTGACTTCATGATATTTTTTTGCGCGACAGCTTGGGAAGTGTTCATGGCGTTCTAGAGACTTTTTTCAGACCTCGGGTGATCAGAAATATATGCTGATGATAATGTGCAATCAAGATGGTCTCAGCTATCGGGAAGCTGAACACAGAATTAAAATCCAGACTTAACCGTTGATGACTTTGTGTGTTAGTAGGTGCGGCCATGAATTCATAAAATTTCCAAAATTGAGGGTTTCAAAAAGTACTCATAAATACTCGGACGGGGGAAAAACGTGTTTTAAACGCTGCCCGAACCGACTCGGATTTTGCGTTTTGGAAGATTTTTTTTTTAGTTTTGCCAAAATCATGTAAATCACAGGTAGGTTTTCCGAAAATTTAAACATTGAGGCTATTTTTTTTTTTTTAATAGTTTTTATCATTTTTATCAAGATTTTTCAGTCCCCCCCGTACAGAGATGAATGTGTGTAATTAAATAAATCTCAAATATCTCCGGAAAAAACAAAGAACTATGGATGTTTTGCAACAGAGGTGGCCTGTTCTGATTGGTTTGTTTGATATTATAGTAACTGGGTCTGAACCTATGTAACCTAGCGAGAAATGAATATTTTTATCGGGTACTACCTTCGGTGCTCCGTATACATAAAGTAAACATTGGCAATCGCTAAACGACGGTCCACTGACCTCTATGTATTAGATAAAAGTCTCCAAACAGAACCATTCGCGAATATAGGTCCGTTAGAGCTAATTGAGCTTGCTAGTTTGTGACCATGTCGAGCCGCAGGCACGACATGTCAGAAACTAGCAAGTGACTAACAACAAAATATTATACAAATACATGCCAAGTCAGCACAAATTATCAAATAAGAACACAAGAAGAATGTGAAAATTGCAATTAAAATACAATCTTAGAAATTACTGTTTACATTAAAAACACAAATAAAATAATCCCAATTTTAGAAGGTAAAATATATATCAAGTCATAGTTAAAATATTTACAAATTACTCAAACTTAAAATATTGCGCAATCAAATACCATTATTCTGATAATAATTTCCAAATATTACAGGCGAACTATTGCACATGGGATTAAAGAGACATTGGCACATTTAAAAAATAGTGCGCCCTCTAGATTTTTCAAAATTGATATTTTACATGGTTATAAAGCTTTTATATACATTAGCCCTCACCTGAAATTATTAAGCTTAAATCAACGAGCTTATGGGTAAACAGAACGATTTTATAATTATTGACGCCGGCGACATTAATTCAGCAGACGGCGCGGAAATGGCGTGTAACACAAGAAACACACGCCATAGTTGATTCTCACGGCATGCATCTTGTTTGACCGGTATGTGACCTTTGTGATTTTAATATCAACGAGTACGAGTCTATGATATCCATGTAATAGACGCATTTGTTGATTAAAGTTACGGCAAACTTAAAAGTTAGCTTACAATTTACCTGGATGTCTTTAGCCTCTTATTAATGTCCCTCTCTGCTTTTGGGCATGTTATTTTTATGTAAAATATAACTCTATTCCTCCAATTGTCTAGCCTATTATAATGAAGAAATTTCATATTTTCTGAAAATGTGCTAGTGCCGCTTTTTAAAAATATTGAACAAGTAAAGTTACAGGTTTGAATGTAAATGCTTGTTTTTGAAGATGGCTACGTTAGCTGGAAATAAATGTGTTACTGTATTACTTAACTTATTCCAGTGTACAGCCCCTATGTACTTGAAAGACCGCCTACCGAATTCGAGAGCTGAATTTGTTGTTCTAAGTTTTCCGAAAGTACACTCTAAATTACAAGGACTTAAAATAAATCCCAAAAGATTAGGGACCAATCAATTTTTAGATTTAAAATTAAACCTTATAGATTAGAATTTTAAATCTAATTTCTCCATTTTGGGGGGAGACACGGTACAGTTGTAATAAACAGTAGTGTGTGTATATAGCTTCATGTATTAGATAAAAACTACAGATAGAAAAGTTGCTAGTTCGACTCCCCGAAACCTTCCGTTGATTTAATCAGTCTCAATTTCTCTTACTCTAAAAATATACACTATAAAATCGGCCTCAAACATATCAGAATATGGGGTATAACCAGGGATGGTTATACTAAAAATATCGCTTTGGGACCGCAGTCCCTATATTTGAAGAGCTTATATGCAAAAGGGCTTGCGTCCATTTTTTACCGAAATTGAGTTATTAGCATTATGTTATAATGCCCATAAAAATGCACATTTTGGTGCTTGTTTGACTTTCATACCACCTTCTTCCCTTCCTGAGATATCGTAATTTTTCCCTTTCGAAAATCTTCGGGAATCTCCGGAAATGTCGACTTAAAAAGGTTATAAAACCTCAGGAAAATGTTTTGGTTTTCCTTTTTGATGTTTTATGGTATAGCCCTTAATGTTCTTTAACTTTTAAAACCAGAATAAACTGTTTTTGAGTCACTACGTATGAAAAAAAAACTAATTTTAATTAAGAAAAGTTGCTGTTTCGGAAATACTTACGACTGTATATGCCTAATGCTCTTCCCAAAATCATCAAAAACAGCTCTAGTATTACCACATTCAAATCCAAGCTCAAAACACATTTATATCCTTAGTGATTGCTCTCAGTCTTGTTTAGATTTACTCATATTCTTTTCTTTCTGTTGCTACTTTACTCTCATTGCGCTTTGTATCCAGTGGAAAAGGCGCATTATAAATGTTGTTGTTATGTTGTATGTAATTACAGAAACTGGTATTTTGACCAATTTCATTAAAGTTAATAATTAAAAAAATAAATGATATATTCAATTTGTTCTTTTTTATTTTAAAAACATTAGTCAAGGCGCATAATGTAGTAACGAAAGATTGAGTCAAATGTGGTTTTTAGAAAAGGGTCAAATAGGTGTTTTGCAAAAGGACTTACATCTACTTTTCAATTAAATGTAATTAATAATTAAGAAAAAATAAAGATTACATTTGAACGATCTTACATTTTTTACATTGTCTTATACTTGTTCTACAAATACTAAAAATAAACTCAATATTCAATGTTTATGACACCCTACTGACCATATTAGTTTTCCCTCTTTTTCTCAAAAGTGTACGCCCTTTTGCATATCAGCTCTTCATTTCATAAACATAATCCAGACCATCAGAGAATGATCCGATGATCATGCAAAAGTGAGTTACAGACATGGTTACAGATAATCTGATTTGTTTAGTATTTCTTATTTTTTTGTACATCGTGCTTGGTTTCAATCGGCTGCGAATAATTTTAACTGATTTTCTAACTGATTTGAATTCTAATTCTCTAAGTGATTTTAACTGATTTTTCTAATATTTATGCATACTATTATACTATTGTTTTAAATATACTGTTACTATAACTTTTCTTCAATTCTGCATTTTAGTGTCATGACATGAGCAAGCAATTTTTCTCCAAAATAGATGCGGAGAAAAAGCAATTCATGGCGCTATGGGTCATTAATAATGATAATAATTACAAACATTTACAGCCCTTACAACGGTACAAAGTACATAGCATTAACAAAATCAGCAAATTATGCACAACCAAAAAAAAAAAGCAACCTTGCGGCAGCTTTGTTGCCCGTGTCCAAATTAACCATGAGGTGAGAGGAATTCTGATTTAATCAATATTTCATATGCAAATTAGGTCCAGACTTGATAACCTGGACAAATCCTAAGACCCCCACTGAGATTTGAACCAGGTTTTTTTTATCGCTGCAGAAGCAAACTCCCTAACCACGACGCACTGTCCTGTTTGCGGATTAGTATTCAACATGTTTAGCTAATTTGCTAACACAGGATGAAGACCCTAGAGTAAATATTTACTTGAACATGAAATGTAAGTGATCTTGTTGCCAGTGACATGCTTCTCCCACACACGTGTGACAATTTGGCGTCTCCGTTATACATGAATTGAATATATATGCTACCGTATCACTTGCAAGTTTACTCAAACCAGAATCTTCATAGAGTCGTGGTTGCAATGAAGGCATTAAGAGTATAAATAAGAATACAATCATGACCCGGGGGAGGCACTTGTATTCCAAGGTGGATATGATGCGTGAACATGGACTTACAAAAGTACCCTAAACAAGTATTTCCACCGACTGAAAAACATACCCTAAACAATGTCTGTTTTTGCTACGTTAAACAAGTACTTTTGTCACTTTTTACTTTTACTTTAATAAGTAAGCAATGCATTGTGTTGTTAATATCCTTTATCTTTCTTTGCTTTACCTCCCATTTACAATATTTTTGATGATTTTAATTTCTGCTTAATTTGAGTATTACATACCCTAAACACGTATTCATTACAAGTTTATGGTTAAGAAAAAATACCCTTTTTTCCATATTTTGCTGTTTTGACACCATAATCAATGTACGCGAGTACATTGCCAAGTTGGAAAAAAAGGACCCTTTTTACGTGTTTTCTTGTTTACGCATCATATCCACCTTTGAATACAAGTGCCCCCCCCCCTCCAGGAATCATGAGGATTGGTTGTTATGAAAAATGTACGAAATGTTGTAATAATAATAATAATAATAACTGGCATTTATATGGCGCTCTACAAAAGATCACAGCGCCTAACAGAGAATGGCAAAAATATTGCAACAACAGACACGTGAAAAACAGAAACGGAAACATAATCAACACTGGAAGAAATAAGTCTTCAGCAAACGTTTGAAAACGGGCACCGAAACTGCCTCCCTCAGCTTAATAGGTAGCTCATTCCAGAGCCTGGGGGCAGCGACAGCAAAAGAAGAGTCGCCAGCTCGCTTCCGAGAGCGAGGAACGACGAGCCTCGTGGTATCAGCCGAGGAGCGTAGTCTGTGCCTGTTTTCAGCCGTTACAGTGTCACTAACAGAAGTAAGAAGATTGCTCAAATAGGATGGAGCGACATTCTTAATACACTTAAATACATACAACATGATTTTGAAATTAATTCTATCTTTAACCGCAAGCCAATGTAAGGAATGCAGAAGATCATCAGAGCACCGGTCCTGTCCACATGCAAATACTAGCCGGGCGGCTTTGTTTTGGAGACGTTGTAGCCGTCGGAGATCCACAGTGCGCGCACCAAACAGGAGGGAATTGGCATAGTCAATGCGAGATAGGACAAGTGCTCTGACAGCATTGTGACAAGCGTCTTGGGTGATGAATCGACGTATACGCCACAAATTACGCAAATGGAAATTAACCGTTTTACACAAGTTATTTATATGGATTGACATGTTTAAAGAAGTATCAAATGTGACGCCCAGGTTTTTCACAAATGTAGAAGGTCTGATAGAAATATCATCTAGTTTCAAATCAATGTTTGATATAGTGTTTAAAATTCTGGGGCTGGCAATTACAAGGAATTCTGTTTTATCCTGGTTTAACTGTAATTTGTTATGTAACATCCAAGTATTTAGCTCAGAAATGCATGTAGACATAATATTCAAAGCATGTTCACAATCACCCGGGATCTTAGGATCAAATGCAATGTACAACTGAATATCATCAGCATAGCAATGAAAACTAATGTTGTGGTGTCGTATGATGTCACCAACAGGGGAGGTGTACATAATAAATCCTTGAGGGCCGATGATTGATCCCTGAGGCAGAGAATAGGTTAGGATGCGTTCATCGGATACGGCATTATTTATCGACACCCTGACGGTACGACTTTCAAAATACGACTTGAACCATGACACAACCGAATCGCACAATCCGAACCTGCTTCTAAGCCTTTGTAAGTGTTGACAAATTACAAAGAAACTTAATTGTAAAACATTTTATAGAAAGAGGTACGTTAATGTATATCGAAAAGTAGTTTAAACTTTTCAGCTGCATCAGGATCCAACGACGACACTTATCTACACATACTAGCCAAAAGTAATGCAACATGCAGAAAATACATAATCACAAATGCAGTTCAAATTGTACTGCAATCTTGGTCAAAAGTATATAGTTGGCACACCTTTGTTCTTTAACATTGACATAATTCGACCACTTTTGAAGGTACGAAATTGAACTATTTTTTGGTGTCAGGCTTCAAGAGTTTGCTAATCCTCAAAACCTCCCCATTCCCCACCAATCAATGTTGAGTATTGTTAGGTGCACTGTAACACAATTTTAGGTTTCAACATTGTTCCGGGGAGAGAGGGACGATTTTACCGTACGGTAAGAAAAGTATGCCAACACCTTTGTCCAAGATTGTAGGAGTTCTTGATTGATTACATTCGAGCTACCTCTATGATTCGAGGGCTTAGAGCCAAAAGGTCGTATCTGTATATTTCGAAATTATGAGAAAAACAGCTTTGGAGATTTTGTTAATGTTCAGCATTGACTTATGGTTAAAGTTGATATGAGATTGGTGTTATAAAGTCTCTTCTGCCTGTCAAATTTTGTTTTGTATTATATTTTCAAACTCTTTTGTGTATTAAAAGACACCTTTTCAAGATACACAACAAAATTCATACATAGTGACAGATAGAATATTTCGTATCGGTCTTACTGTAAATATTTGCTGTTCGGGTCTAATACATTTTAGTTTAGTATCAAGCAATGAACTTTTTAATGATGTCAACACAATTTTTGAATAATTTTTTCAGCAGTATCATGTGCAGTTGCAGATAGCTCATTTTGGCTCTAAACACTTTACAGAATTAAAACACTTCTGGCTGTCTAACGCTGTTTTAAAATACATTATTTTGATGGTCATAAACTATATTAGATGCATCAAATTAATTTGAAATTGCCCATTTCTAATTACTCCTAAAATATACAGGAATTATATACAGTTCAAAATAAATAAGTCCCCCCTGACAAAGGTACACTTTTCTGGAAAAGTTAGGCTCCTTAACCTGTTACAAAAAATGTGAAATGTTCACTGCAATGTTACACATTTAATGTGCAAAAAAAAAATCACACAATATTTAATCTTCTCCTTGAAATGACGTCATTTATTAAATTTGATGACAAATTAAAAATGGCATAGGATTTAACAATCGAGAAAATCCCGGACGGAGAAGTACCAACAGGCCTAGTACAACACAGGAATACCACAGACACTTGATTTTGGTACCAATGGATAGCTATGGTCATCTTCTTTCCATTGGTACCAAAACGAGTACCAACATGCCTAGAATTACTTCAGACTGACGTTATAAGGTTAACATGGCAGCACAACTGTCAATTTCCATAGTACACAGGGGAAAATGTGTTTTTTCACCAAAAATGTTTGGAATATCCGATTTCCACACGGTTTTTGCTCTCTTTGATGGGATATGACTCGATTTATACTCAGAGTTTTAGTGTTACTTTTTTGAGTCGGAAATATTGCGAAATATCAATTTTTCACCCTATATCCAGTATTTTTTTATACTTTCCTCAACTTATGACGTCATAGTGACGTCATAATGGGAATGTTGGTACTTAAATTGATACCAATGGAAAGAAGGAAGTGTAAGCTATCATGTGGTACTAAAATTATGGGAATCGGATGTTCAGTAATAGGGGAAAAAGAATCTTTAAAAACAATCTTTAAAACTTGATTTTCTCGACTGTTAAAGCCCTATGCAAAAAAAGTGCCATTTTTTATTTGTCATCAATTTGTCGTTTCAGGGAGAAGGTCAACTGCTGTGTGAAACGTTTTTGCCCAATAAATGTGTAACATTTCCGTGTACATTTTACATTTATGTAACAGGTTAAGGAGCCTAACTTGTCCAGAAAAATGCACATTTGTCAGGGGGGGCTTACTTTTTTTGAACTATTATGTGTGTGATACTGCAGTGGATAGCTATGACCCTCCATTGATACCACAAAAAATACAAACATACCTTGTATGACGTCACAGTGACGTCAAACATGACGTCATGCAAAAATGCGAAAACCATGAATCGCAAAATTCATGGTTTTCGCCATTTTTTCAAGCAAAAGTTGGATTTTTTGGCCATGATGTGTGTCAAAGTATGCGCACACATGCTCTTACTACAAATAAATCAAATAAATAAGATAAAAGAGTGTGTAACTGTATCCTTAGCACAAAAAAAATTGATTTCTGCTGTTCCGTGTAATTTCAATGGGAAATAGCTTTTCTTCGCACGCAGTGCGCGATTACGTAATGCCACGTCATAATCGTAGGTCCGATTTTGTTTAAAATGGTCTTAAATCGAGCGCAAGGCTTCAAAGAAAAGAGTCATGCAGTTTCGGCGTGAAAAAATAACAAATAGGTGAGATACGACAAAAAATGTCGAGGGGGCCGCCCCCACCCCGGGCCTTTTAGGGTTAAAGAACAGAGGCAAAAGTGAAAGGCAAAAAAAAAAAAAAAAAAAAAAAAAGTAAACCAGTACCAGAACTTTGAATTGAATGCGGTATCTTACTGGCAACCAGTGAAGGTCAATGAGTTCAGGTGTGATGGAGTCATATTTACGCTTATTGGTGATAACCCTTGCAGAAGTTCTTTGTGATACTGCAGTGGATAGCTATGACCCTCCATTGATACCACAAAAAGTACAAACATACCTTGTATGACGTCACAGTGACGTCAAAGATGACGTCATGCAAAAATGCGAAAACCATGAATCGCAAAATTCATGGTTTTCGCCATTTTTTCAAGCAAAAGTTGGATTTTTTGGCCATGATGTGTGTCAAAGTATGCGCACACATGCTCTTACTACAAATAAATCAAATAAATAAGATAAAAGAGTGTGTAACTGTATCCTTAGCACAAAAAAATTGATTTCTGCTGCTCCGTGTAATTTCAATGGGAAATAGCTTTTTTTCGCACGCAGTGCGCGATTACGTAATGCCACGTCATAATCGTAGGTCCGATTTTGTTTAAAATGGTCTTAAATCGAGCGCAAGGCTTCAAAGAAAAGAGTCATGCAGTTTCGGCGTGAAAAAATAACAAATAGGTGAGATACGACAAAAAATGTCGAGGGGGCCGCCCCCACCCCGGGCCTTTTAGGGTTAAAGAACAGAGGCAAAAGTGAAAGGCAAAAAACAGGAAGAACACGGGCAAACACCGGCAACATAAGAACGGCACTCCCAAGAAATCCAAGCACAAGAAGAGTACAATACACTTGACTCCATCTTTTAACCATATCACAAGGATTGATTTGGGCTGGCATTGGTACCACTTTCATCAGAAGATGCTTCTTTGCAAAATAATGATCTTCCAAGTAGGATACTACAAATGGATTGTCAACCGTCCCAATAGGTGTCCGCAACAAAATATAAACAGGGCCAAAACGTGTCGAAAAGTATGTCATGTTCGTTACCTTTCAAGGTTACAATGAGGGTAAAATTTCAGATATATCCGTTATTAAAATGGTGTCAAATTGTTCGTCTAATGGTACAGGAGCCCAAAATATACTGTTTGCACCATGTATGATATTCGTTGCATAATTGGAATGCAAAATGTGAGTGGGGGCTACAGGGTCTATGGGAGGTCACTAGTTTATATTTCTTAATTATAAAATGGTCAAACAGAGAATCTATTTACAATTAACTAGTGTGACAAAATAAACAATTTACAACCAGTTCGAACAAAATCGGACCATTCTGTAAATTTTACCCCAGAATGACTTTATGTGCTTAATGTATTAAAACTATAACTCATAAATAGGGCAAACTATACCTTTTTAACCTTAGGAGTAGCCCAATGAATTGGCACAACTTTTTAATCGATTAGAACCATTACCCCTGTAAACGTTGCTCCCTTATTTCTACATGTTTCACTAGGTTGATTTTGGTAAACTTGTAATAATTCTTGGACAATTTCACAATATATTAACACCACTTGTTTTGGGTCAAATCATTAAATTATTGGAATATATATCACATACATTACAAATGTATCAAAGGAGAGAGATCTTCAGTGAAATTAACGCTAAGTAGCTTGAAGCAGGGGCGGCCAGGGACAAAGGATATAGCAGAAAATTCTCCTTAGAAGACAACCCTTTGCTGCCGTCCAAGAAGAACTACAAGCAGTTATAAATCCACTGGAGGAGCAACCCCGAATGTCAAAGCTTAGCAAGTAATAAATTGTGATCAACCTTTTATTTTCTTGGAAATGAATAAAATGTCAGTTTAATTTATTTTCCCCAATATCAGTGACCAATAGATCACTAGACTTCAGCAAACAATGGAGCTAAAGATATTCAATTACCGGCTCGGTATGCGGTGTAGAAAAACACTCCAGATCCCTTTTCATCTGGGAGTGCAGGACCATTATGTTGTCTCGCGGTTGAAAAGACTCGGGTGTTACCACCTCTCCTATTTTAGACGAAGTCTTTTTTAATGACGTAAGCGCAAAATACTTATCCTCATTCGCAAATAAATAAATCTTGAGCTTCTATAGTGCGTGTTCAATTAACTTTGTCCATGTTTTTCATCATTTATTCGAAAAGGAAGAAAGACAAACAAACATCATGCCAGAATGTTGCTGGGCAAGCTTTAACCTAACAACATTATGCAGAATTAAAATCCGTAACTTATTGCTTAACTTCATTTGTATTCAATTTACCGCGCTTTCAGAAGAAAACTTAGGGTCAACGACCTATATCATAATGTAAACTGGTTAGTTATTGTGAAAGAGGACGGGTATTTTGTTACTCAACCCGAATCGTGGAGGTGATAAAACCTGTCTATAACAATGGCTCCGCATACCGGGCCCATTGTAATATCTTTAGTTAATGGTTTGCTGAAGTCTATATACATATCCATTGGTCACTGATATTATGAAAGAGAAATTGATGTGACATTTTATTCATTTTTAAGAAAATGTGCAAGTTTTATTTGGGGCAACAGACGGTTATGTCGATCATGTTAGTAATTTATCAATAGGGCCCTTGCACAGAGCTAAATTACGTTGAATGGACTTTTTGTTTGCCCTCCAGATCAACCAAGCATGAGACGAATACAATACATGCACCTGGTTCACCTGAACAAATCAGTTATTTCTGCAGGTGATTCCTTTGTATTCTATGCATGCTTGGGTTGTTCTGGAGGCAGGTCTGGCCAAGATAACCAATTGACCTGCCGTGCAAGCGCCCTATAATTTTACACCGGGTTTTGTCTTATCCCTTTGAAGGGACTACGAAATTTGTTATGCAGCTTGTTATTTGGTCTACGTCCCATAGTCTATTAGCCTGTTAAAGCTTGTTAATTCGCTGATGTAGCGCACGTTAGTATCAATTGGTTACTGGCTCACGCATTGGCTCATGTACCTGTTCCGAATTATGATTTGCCATAGGATTTGTATTGTGATCAATGTGATCAGTGGCTCGAACCAAAGTTAGCGTGAGCCAGTTGACCTGGCAACGGTCTTATTCTAACGTGCTCTACATCAGCGAATAACTTCCTTCATTCGCCATCGAAGTGGTTACATAACTCCCTGGTTACTGGATCACGCACATTTTGGAATGTTATTGCAGGCCGTAGACTTTGTGTAGTGATCATTTCGATCGTGGTGCAGGACTCAAAAGC
>JAMKCH010020176.1:0-51823 GCA_023653785.1 Ophioderma brevispina
TGATACCTTATAGGGGCATTTCGTGATCCACAGCCTCGTCCCCCGACTTACCTCAAAAAAGTTGAGATTTTCATATCATCTGAACCGTTAACATTAGTAATCCATGTGTGCCAAATCTTATGTGCAAATTAGGTTGTGTCTGTAAGAAATTCGCAATTTTGTATTTTCTGTCCGTAAACGGACAAATTATAGCACAGTGGCCTGTGGGACCGTGGGAAACGTGCATTTGGTCATAACACAAAACCGCAAAGTCGGGATCAGCTTAAAAGTTGTGAACAAGCTTTTCTCAATATCTAGTGAACAATGAATAAAACAGAAGGTGGATGAATCATGAAATGCACCTTTAATAAGCCATGTTATCTTTACAACTTTCATTTTGGATTAATCCTGTTCAAATGCCTCCATGGTGAGCGCTCTTCAACTGCATCAAAACAAAAAATCTGATTCATCTTGAACTTTGGAATTGTGCAGTTTAGGCGACTATCTTTAATTTTAGTTGACTATTTTAAGTTAATACAAAAAAACACACACCAAAAAAATGTTTCATTATTGCAGAAATTCCAGATCAAGAGTAATATTTTCATTAGCATTTTCAGTCTATACATGAGCTTTGAGACAAAAATATCCGTGTGGATTGTTGTGGCAGGTAAATAGGTGCTTTCCATAAAACGCAGACACAAGAATCACTTGCAGTTGTGATGTTTGTTTAGCAACGCTCTGCCTAATGCACAACACATCAGTGCTTTTAGCGTGGTATAAGTGTGATGCCATAGGAATTACGAATGCAATGTAATGAATAAAATTAAGACATTCTAATGGTAATGAGAATTCTTTTTGCTTAAGTTAGATTTTTTTATTTGATTGTACCTAAAGCTGCCAACCAATCCCGTGCACTAAATATGACAGCCAAGAGGATAGAAAATGTTGCATATTACGATAAGCTCGTATTTCATAACAAATTGCTGCAGATTTTTTTATTGAAGTTAATGATATTCATTGCATTCATTTTTGGTGATTTTTGCATTTCTATTACTGCTTCGGCTCCAAAAATACAAAGAATTATGTAAGGTGGTTTTTCTATCATTTTAATATAAAAAAATTGGGTCTATATTGGATTTTATTGATATGCAACAAATTAAAAAGGGTACTATGTTCAATCTGAACATTGAGAGGACTATCACAAAATGCTAATGTCAACAACTTGATAATGTATCTGCATGGAGTATGGTATAGTATCTGTAAGATCCATGTTCGGTTCCAGTTTCTGCACCAGTGATTATGGGACTGCTTTGTTAATTGCTCATGTCTCAGCTTGAAAAAAAATTGTTTACAATTGAATTTACAATGTTTTGAAAAGCAACTGATACCTACTGGTTTGATCTTTTTGATACATATATTACTGATATCAAAATTTTTGCCCGAGATTTTGCCAGGTTATTTTGAATTGTGCATGAAATATTGCCACAATTTTAGGTACAGGAACGAATTGTTGAAAAGTGGACTAAAACTTCACTAAATAACCTAAAGTTTGTGGATGAAACAAACCACCAGGGGTGGATTTCAACCCTTCGTATGACCATCGTAAGCAAACGCATCGTGAGTTACTGTTAGAAATCACCATTACTTACGATGCGTTTGACTTAAGATGGTTGCGATGGGTCATATATAAGTATTGTGCAAAATCCACCCCCGGTTTTGCTACAATGTCAAAATCTATGTGTGTAATTTTACCGCTGGTTCATGGTCTATAAGCCCTTCGACTGTTTTTATGTTAAAATATGCTCATGTGATGTACTGTGCTGTGGCCTCACATAATTCCCATATGCCTTGTCATGGCAGGAGTGCAGGTATATTTTGATGTAAGGGATGGATTGTGAACCAAGGTATTGGTGAGCAATGTAATCCTTGTTAACTGTTTACTGTGTGAGTGCATTTGGTACTTCTGATATGATGTTGATCTAATACTATTTTAAAAAACAATACCCAGGGGTTCATCCCTCATTGGTCAAAAAGTCCCCCAAATAGTTCACCAAAACCTAACTTCAAGTGTGAAATAAAAGTTATTTTAGAAATCAATGAATGTGTTGACATAGTGCACAAATCACGAAATATAGGTTGAATGGAAATATTATCCTGAAACTTTACTTCTGCGAGTGAAATAGCTTGTAAAATTCATGCGCCGAGTGAAAGATCCCAGTGAATGGTCCCATTCTGGTTGTATTTCAGGCTTCGGGCAAATTGTGTATTGAAATTGAAGAGAGTGAGGAGAGCATGATGAATGGCCTGTTTCATCTGCTTAACTCTTTCACAGGTCTGTATTTATTTTAGGTATTTTGGATAACTGGAACAAAAGCTCAGTGCCTCACATAGGGCACCACCCCTTTTGCAAACTCTTTTTCCTCTTCAAACAATATTTTGGATGTAACTTAAGTTTTTCACCTCCTGAGGTCTACCGGCCAATTTCATTGGTTATAGATTGAGATATATAATGTGTTAAACCAATCAGAGACATGGTAAGAAAAACTTGTAGAGATATATAGAAGGTGTATTCTGATTGGTGTCTCAGAGGTTATATCATGTAATGAGCCAATCCGAGATACTGTACGAAAAGTGGTAGACCTCAGGGTTAACCCCATGGGTACACCCTGCCTTTCTTACTATGTTTCTCTTTGGTTGATTACATGTTACTCATTTGAGTAACCAATAAAAGTAGTTTCTAAAATATTTCAGCCAAATCCCCTTCAGCCTTACCATGGTGCTGATTGGTCACAAAGAAGGTTGTATGATTTATAGAGCCTATCAGGTTGTAGTTGTCAGGCAGTTAACATTAAAATAACCAGCTATTGCTACCCTGTTACAGTTGCCTGGTGAATAATCCCGCTTTCTGGATTTCTATTCTGGCAGTTGTTGTTTCAACATGATACTGTTCAAGTTTTGGGAAAGAGGTATGGGTATGTGCGACCCTTAAGACCCCTATTTTGCACCTCGCAGCAGTTAAGGATCCCAGTTGAAACATAATTCAGTTAAGGGTCCCTTTTTGGAAAATTTACTTCAAAAGCTAAAATGTTAGCTAAATTTCAGGGCAAAAGCCTGCAAATTTCTCAAAATTTAATTTCATAAGGCCCTACTTTGAGGAACAAAATCAGTTCCCAAACTGTTCCCAAGCCCCAAGTTCAGAAATAGGGGCTGCACATCCCTTATTGAAAAAAGAAAAGTAAAGTACCCATTACCCATCCCAGACTCCCAGGGCAGTACTTTCACACTGATGTGTTCTAGTCTCTTTTAGGATAAAGTCAATCCTTGTGTAAAGAAGTGTTGCATTTGGAAGTAATTTTTTAGAACCTGAAGTATTTTTAAGTCTAAGGGTTTCACTGATCATGAACTAATATTTGACTTGAGGAATTTTAAAGCATGTAAATGAACAACTGGGTTCAAGGTTGCGATAGATTTAGCAAAACATGCCAATTTTACGAGGACCAGTTTTCAGGAAATTTCTGCAGTAAGCCGATTGCAGTCTGGATTCAACTACGCTAACCTTTTGATTGTGTGCACTCATTGAGTTCCTGAAGTTAAATCAATTTTAAATCATTTTTGAATGTTAATTTCTTATGCAGTTTATTTGGCCTGTTGCTCTCCAAATGTTCTGCTTTTCTCATGTCCTATTGAGAACTCATTAAAGCCTGCAATAACAATGGGAGAGTGGAGCAAGTGCAAATTTACACCTTGTCATTAAGTGGACATCTCTCTTGTAGGCTAGTTATTGAGATGCATCAAATTCTTTGCTTGTGCTGAGGTTCATTAACTGTGGGAGTGTATATTTTAATATTGTTAAGAATGCAAACATTTTTACACCCTGTAATTGGCATTAAAGATAAACAAAGTTGAAAGGTAAAACGGGGAAAGGGGCGACAGGTTGGGGTGTTTTAGCGATTAAGCAAGTCCGTAATGATAACATGTTTTGTCCTTGAGTACATGACAATAAGAGTATAAAACAGGTGCAGCTGGTACAAAGAAATTCTCTATTTTATATCATAGAATAAAATTTAACATACTGCTGAAAAAGGTTCATAGTTGCCTATTAAAATTAAACTTACGCAAAAACTATTAAAAAAAGAACTTTTAATAACAAAATATGTATATTATCACACAATAACTTGTGCTTCTCTATGTAGACTATTTCTTGTAAATCATTGAGAAATAAAATTTCCTTGTGCATGCCAATGATCAATTAGTATTGTCAGTTGGTAGTTATTGATTGATATGTGGTATCAATAGACTGAGAGAGAGAAATAATTTCAGTAGTGGCTTTTTGGTGTGTGTTATGTGGTTACAGTGGTTAATTAGGTGCACAATTGATGACCCCAGTGGGAGAAGGGAAATTTAGCAAGGTGGCAGGGGGGTAGGACATGCCAACCTAACAGCAACAGAACAGCATCAACTTCCGCCATAACCTGAGTGCTAGTCTTATTCATAGACTTAATGGTAGGAGGGCGCTCTTACCGATATCGAACGGTCACACACTTGACTTAAGGCTAGGCCTGGTCACGAATATTTAAATCTAAATGACTGTTATTGGAAATTACACTATTTTGCAGCGGGGTTAATCCACTAACCCCGACGGATTTTGAAGTCAATATTTTTTTCCTAAATTATCATGATATTACTAAGATGAATTGAACGAAGGCTTAAAAGTTGATTTTACAATGTTACTGGGACCGAGGCTGCCGTAGAAAATACACGTAAGAATTCCCTAAATGACCGTTTAGAAATCCCTAATGCCGAGCAGATCGTGTCCGACCCCCCCTGCAAGGTGGATGTGTGTTTGGGGTGTAAGAGAAGCATGGCAATTTGTACTAGTGGATGTTTTAGTATGCAGATTTAAAAAATGGTGGGAACCACAATGTCACTCAAATGGTTCTTCTGCGCAGGAAGGCCTTACTGAAGTTTGTACAGGGGTCAAATTGAATCAAAATGTGTTAAAAATCATATCAATGCATTCTCTAGTCAGAAAGATTTGGAAGAGATATAATTTGTCCTACCTAGAGGTATGATAGAAAATGTCAAAAATGAATTTTATGGCCCACTGACCACAGGGTTAAAAAAAATGCTCAAATTTTTAAAGGTGCTTGTTCCGATTTATGCTTATTGTGTTCTCTACTTGATATGAGAGCCTGGCACTTCCACATATGGGAAACAAACTTGCAGTTCTGAGGGTAGAAGCAATAATGCTTATTGCAAAGCTCTATTCAATACTGTGCCAATATTGATGGTTAACCTTTAAAATTGCATTTTTTTATATCTTGGGAATGAAATGGATTTGAGGGCTCAAATTCCAGGACGACAATGAGAAAAATACCACGCACCTTTAAGAGAGTGATCTCAAAATTATTCTGTTACCAAACCAATTTATATTAAGAATATTTTGTTACTTGGTAATGCGCAAACATTATTGGGCTGACTCAATACAGTTTTGACTCAATAGGGCTTTGAACTAGTTTTTGTGTTATCTAGGTAAGAGACATCCTAGAAAGGGCAAACTATTCTAAAAGGGGTATTTTGTGATCCACAGCCTCGTCCCCCTGACTTGCGCAAGTACGTTTTCAAATCAGTACTCATTCCTACCCAGTAATAGTGATCTTTTTCCTTGGGTAAAGTTTTATTCCGCCCCGGGTGTCCACCGTCCTTAGAAGCATGCAACTCATCTAATACCAGTTTCCTCATCACCCTCGATAACACAATCAACCATCTAATCGTCTTGCCATCGTCGCTTTCCCATCTCTTCACCAGAACGCTAACAGATCCCACTGCCCCCAGTATGTCTTCAGGGCTGGTCCAAGGGGGTCTCTCTTCTCCCGCTTCCTTCTTCCTTGTTCCTCACATATTTTCTCCAGGGTGATTTCGGGCTCCACAGCCACGTAGCATACTCGAGTCACCGATGGGCCAGAACAACTTCCCTCCCAGACTCTATCCTTGTCAAGCCCCCCATTTACCGGTGGTTCAAACCCCGTCGATTGGTTATCACTGTCAATTTTGTGTTCTACATTCTTAGGTGCCCCTGGTTCAATCTGCACTCTGGCGACCCCAACAAGGCTTATAGAGTGATTCTCACAGCTGTTTGAAAGTCTCATTTATTATGACAAAACGAGAATAAAACCAAAAATATCAACGGCGACACACTTTTGACAACTAATTTGGAGTATTTATTCCACTAACTATATCCTGTGTAAATTTGGTACAATTTCATTGCGGGCAAATATGATTTTTCATAAAAATCTAGATTTGCACATCTTTCTATGGGAAATAGGCATATAGAGGGCACTATAACACAAATTATTACCTTTGTAGGCCTATATGGCAAGATTCCCCCAATGGATTTTTCTGATTTTATGCGGAGGTAATAGCTCTTGCATGTCCCTACTTATATCAGTTGTCAAAATTGTGTCGCCATTGCTTAAAATTGCTCTAAAAATAAGAGACAATTTGCAGGGGGTCAAACAACTGTGTTCTCCGGGAGGGCTTCGTCCTCACCACCCTCGTTTGGTTCAGTCTAACGCCTGACCTCGTGTATCCCTATTGGTTCTATTTCCTCTATCCCCCACTGTTCTTCCTCCCTCTGGCATTCTTTGCCTCCATTCTCCCACACTGTCTACATGGTATCCTCTACAAACCATCTGCATTCTGATGACCGTTCCCTGGTCGATACTCTAAATCTATATTGAATCTGGTCAGCACTTCAAGCCAGTGCGCCAACTGCCCTTCCGATTCTTGAAGTTACATAACCATCGCAACGAGCTATGGTCCATCCACACCTTCACCCTACTTCCCCCTAAATAATACTGATACTTCTTAAGGAAGACAATAATGGCCAGAAGCTCCCTCCTTGTCACGCAAAATTCCTCTCCGGCCAAGACAAAGACTTGCTGCCATACGCTATGACCCGTTCCTCGACATCTTGCTCCTGTGACAACACAGCCCCTATTGCAAACTTACTGGCATCCGTATCCAGAATGAACTGACCCTCTGGCCATGGATTAGCCAGAATCGGTGCCTCCATCAACGCTGCATTCAGTCTCAAAAATGCCTCCTCACAATTTGCTGGTCCACTCAAACTTAGCCTTCTTCTCTGTCAACCGATTAAGCGGAGATGCAATCCCAGCAAAGCCATGGATAAACCTGCGATAATATGACACAAGTCCCAAGAAACTATGCACCTGCATTGGCATCATAGGCGTTGGCCAATCCCGTACTGCTGCTATCTTTGAAGGATACCACATGCCCAAGATACACTTCCTCCTTCTGAAATAAATGCTTCAGCCCGGCACCACGAAACCTGCTCAAGACCACCTCCAGTCGACTAACTCGGCAACTGCATTACCAAACACTATTACACAATCCAGATATACCAAGAGGGTCTCCCACCTCAATCCAGCTAAAACCCTTTCCATCAGCCGCTCGAACATTCCATGCATACAACCCACTTGGAGTGGCGAAAGCGGATTTATCTCAGGCATCGTCATCCATCACCACCTGCTAATAGCCCGAGGTTTAAAGGCCATCCAATGAGTCGTGTATCCGGGGCAAAGGGTACGCATCCTTAATCGTGACCTCATTAACTTTTAAAATCAATGCACAAGCGCTTAGACCCATCCATTTTAGAGACTAGAACAACAGGACTCGACCAAGCACTCTCTCATGGTTCAATCAGCCCTCTTCTCCAACAACTCCTTCACCTACCTTTCCACTTCCTCGCGCTGCTGTGATCGTCTAAGTGGCTGCCGGATAGGCTGCGCGTTCCCCGTGTCAATCCTATGCTTCACTTGTGTAGTTCTCCCAATATCAAACTCGCCCTTCAAAACACATCCTGATAGTTAACCAACAACTCTGCAACCTTTAACCGATGTGTTGTTCTCAAACAACTCTAAGGTGATCTGGTATCTTCCCAGACTCCCCTTTCTAGGAAATAGCAAAGCAAATAATTAATCCACCGCCACTCAATTGTCCCGACATCAAAGGCTCCACAATCTCCAAATGCGATTCTGCGTTACCACTCAACACCGTAGCAGATACGAAAACCTGACAACCCGCTAGTACCGTCATATCCTCCGTGGCGACAACCCGGAATTTTGGAGCTGCATCTCCTGTCGACTGACAACATATTGCCCTACCTCCTACGTGCAACTCCAGCTTAAGAAAATCTAACACTGTGCCCGACATTCTAAGGAAACCCATCCCCAGCATCCGACAAGAACCCTCAGTTTCATGCGGCTATCTGCCACTCCTATCTCCAAATCGCCTTACCCCACACCCTTACCGCACTTCCATCAGCTTGCAACAACTTCATGTCAGCCAGTTGGTTTCAACTTTGCCCTCTTCTCCTCTGGAATCGAGAGATACAAATGCAATGGAACAATAGTAACTGTGGTCCCAGTATCCACAAGGAGTGACACCGACACCCCTTCCAGCAGTACTGGGACATAAAGGTCTGCATTTTCCGAACACAAAACATCCTCCACAGTCGCCTCCACGTCAACGTCATGCTGGTTTATCATGCCTCCAAGCCCTCCTTTCCACCTATCTCCTGCCTCTGGATTGTAGATGCCCCTTTCATGTGTCCTCTCCACTATCTCACCCACGAGGTCCTCACTGGCCACCGCTGCCGTTATACCGTAGTTAGTCATTAATTGATCTTTGTAGTACGTAGTACCTAACATGCAAAACCTCGCGCCTTACTAGTTTCTCTACTATCATCCGTTCTCTCTACTTCTCTGGGAAATGCTGGCCCGCTCGTGGCCTGTTGCGTTGTGTGGGTATGATTTCTCTTCATCACCCTGCACAATGTAACAACATGTCCCTCCTGTTTACATCTGCAGCACACAACGCTCTGATGACTGCAATTCTGCACCACATGTCCTGTCTTCTCGCAGCGAGTACAGAACAATTCCTTACCACCCTTTATACAAGTTGCCTCGTTCCTATGCGGACACCTGGATGCAATATGTCCCATTTGCTTACAAGCATAACACACCGCTTTTGATATGATGGAATGACGCTCAGCCTTTAAACCACCCGACCTTGTGGGAGCAATTCTGCAAACTCTGACAACCTCTGCTCGCGGCCTAATCGTAGCATCTCTCCTACTGGCACCTTCATCCCTTTCACGTTTCTTATCCACAACAAGCTTTATCTTGGCAGCCATTAATATTCTAGATACACCCATATAACAAATGGGCTGTGGTTGGCCTTTATCATCTACTATACCGGCAATACCTGGATCCCTTCTCTTCTCACTGTCATAAAACTACTCGAATTTGCCTGGAGCTTCACCAAAACGCCTTTCCAGCGTCTCTTGCTTCCTGAAAAAGGTCCTTCCGAATAACTGGGTCAGACAGAGATAGAGCATCTTAAAGTAATCTCATGGGACCCAAACGACCTAGTTCCGTCCTTCAGTCAGCGGGTAAGCTAGATCGTAGACCCTTTTAATAATCAATTCCAAGGCTATGAAGACCCTCCCCTGGCTTTTGTTATCTCGGATCAATTCTTGGAAATACCATTGAGGACACTCGTACCAAACTCCCAGGATATCGCTTCCATCATGCCCTCATATACGTCCATACGTCATTTCCTTGGATGAACAGTATTAGCACTCAGGATGGCAAGCGAATCTCCATAACAACTTATGAACAGTTGGAGGGTAGCTTCCCTGTCCGTCCAACCATTGTACTCCTTCTATGTCTCAACGTGTACGTGTAGCAGAAATCTTTCCACGGTGTCTTGCCATCAAAAGTCAACGGTTTTCTCTCAATCTTTATTTGGAGTGGATCTGATTGGGTATTTGTACCCTATTTTCTCTCTTTAATGGTGGATGGGAGAAACGGCCTGAGGATCGATGCCTGTTTTCGCTGGCGCTGAATGCGACACAGTCTCACTCTACAGTTGTTCTCTTATCTTTTCTCCCCTCAACTGTGATGAGACATACCATGCTGCTTCACTTACGCCAACTCTCACACTTCTGCGCAAAAAACCAATGTGATTTTCGTGTCTCTATATTCCCTTAACAAAAGGTAACGGTTTCTCCCTGTCGCCGCACCGTCTTTATCTCTCAACAAATCATCCCTCAGACATTTTTGTCTGCCTGTGGAAGTACCCTTTCCTGCTTTAACCCTCACGAGTCTATCCTCTAATTGTCGCTTCAAATCAGTCAAGCAATTCTCCTCTTTCAACTACGGGCTTTCTGTTGTCTCTTCCATACATCTTCTTCCTTCTTGTGATGTGCCATATCACTGCCCTCTAAGTTGCCTCCTTCTCCCATTTCCCTTGACTGCACCTCATCATTACTTCCAGATCTAAAACTCCGCCGCCAATAGCCGATCCCCAAGAGGTCCTCTTCCCTCATATCCCTGCCCATCTTTTAACTTTATTCCTTTAGAATGTATCGGGTTCTTCTTCTTTTACCATTAAGTTACGCCGGGTAATCCTATTCTCTTTCCCTCTACAAGCTTTACCCTTCTTAATCTCCTCTTCCCTTGACCATGGCCAGGGTATTCTAAGTCTCTCACATTAAAAATTCACCGCTTGGGGATCACAGGGGGATCACCAAGCTCTCTTTTACTCATTAGTTCACGCAATACCATTTATCATATGCAGGTCTGGCCAATCCTTGCTACCCGTCTTCCTAATGATTATCTCAAGCCGATCTCTACCACGTCCTGATCTACGTAGTGTGTCCTCACATCCCCCGACAATTACGATCATCCTTTCTTCGCACAGCAGAACCTTACATTGGCCAAACTGTGGATCTCTCTCACAATCATTCTTTTTTCCAAGATAATATAAGGCTTTTCCCACTGAGACGAGGTGACGATCGACTTTTGCGATCGATCGCTATCTGTAGACCACTTCAAACCAGCCAACAAATTCATTATAATACTTCGCAAACTTGACACACACATCGCGTTGTCTCTCAAATAAAAGCCCATATTAGTCCAAATAAATGCCGTACGTAAGGTATTCGCCATGCTGAATTTCCTTACTCAGTCCGTTCATTTCTGAACGGAAAACTCACAATTTCTGCGCGGGGGGGAAAAGGAACAAACCAAGGTGAAAAGTCATATCATTCAAAAGATGCCAGGATCTCGATCGGCATTTAAAAAAGTCAATTACAACCGCTGCCCCGTAAAATGATCAAAAAGAAGTATTTCGTGAGAGCAGCCAGCTCATTAAATCCTTCCTTTGCGAAAACTTTTACATCGTAACTAAGGCTGCTATTGCGCATGTACGTCTAGTATTCAGAAAACGCTGCATGTTCTTCAAAAATGGCGATCGATCGCAAACGTCGATCGATCACCGGGCTCAGTGTGAGGAAGACTTTATCGTACCTTGCCTCGGCGGTATCGCTACATCCTGACCCTCTGTGTGGGTGTAGTACTCATCAACCAAGGTGGGTGAAGCCCATTCAAAACAGTAGTCCGTGTGGGCGACATTTTGAATATTGCACGGAATCATTATTTAGTTTGGTGCTTTGGTATACACAAATAATGTCAATTCGATACAAACAATCCGGCAAAATATCAGGTGTTGGATGTTGGGTGCTATGGGGTGGTTAAATTTTTGTCTACCCAAGGCCCCACAACGAATGAAATGCACGTCAGTCGTTTGATTTAAATAAACCGCCTCAATTAATACATCATTTCACCTAAGGCGCGCCCTAAGCGATGAGTATATGAGCACAAGATTCCAGGTGCAGCTATGATTACCACCTGGCCACCTCTAAACCATACATCCCAATTTTAATATCACTACCGATTAGTGTATAGGAAAGCGGCACCCACAGTATGTGGAACAAGCGGAGGCAGCCATTGCTTTCTATGTTGGTACTCTATGTTTTCTATTGTGGTCGGCAAAACATGCGAGACGATGAATTTCTAAGGATGACGTAACGTTTTCTCTCTATCTATAATAGAACCTCTTTGCCTCATCACTAGGAATCTCGACCGCGTCGCTCTCATTGTTAAAGCCCACCAAATCGCGATCATCACATTTGATAGCTTCACGCAATCCATCCTTTTTTCGCTTAGCGGACATCCAACTCCTCCATGAACAAATTTGTCTCCCCGGGGTGAAGCCCATTCAAAACCAGGTCGATCCGCATGCTGGGCGCTGACATTTTGAATATGGCACGGAATAATTATTAGTTTGGGTGCTGTATACACACATAATGTTAAATCGATACAAACAATCCGGGCCAAAAGATCAGTTGTTGGATTGTGGGTGCTATTGGGTGGTTAAATTTTGGCTACCCATGGCACACAACGAATGAAAAGGACACGTCAGTGTCTTGATTTAATAAACCGCCTCAACGATTACATCTTTTCACCTAAGCGCGCATTGCAGAGGAAAAAAGAGTATCTGAGCACAACGATCCAGGTGTGCACACTATTATTACACATGGCCACCTCTACACATACATCAATTTGTGTATTATACCGATTAGTGTATATGCAAGCTGCACCCACAGTATGGGAAGAAAGAAGGCGGAGGCAGCCATCTTTCTATTGTTGTACTCTATGTTTTCTTGTCGTCGGCAAAACATGCGAGAAGATTAATTTCTAACAGATGAAGCGGAACGCTTTACTCTCTATCGATAGAGAATCTCTGTCTCCCTATGTCGACTCCAACCTCTACCAACCTCTGGCTCCAACGTCTGCTCCCACGTCTGTCACAGTCTGCCTCCCATGGCACTAGCCATCCTTTCCGTCATCCTCCACAGGAATCATCCCTTCAAATAATCTACAATACTACAATCGTAATTGTATACGAGTCTCTTTTCCTCATTGGTAACATCCTCCCCGCCGCCTTCGGCCATATTCTATGTCACATACCCCACCACACACAAGCCGTATCCTCCGCCTAAAATACCAAAAATCCCATTATGACACAAACTGGAGCGGATGGGGCTTTTACTTACTAGGCCAGCGAGGGGTTTGTTTGTGCCTTTTGCGGGAGGCTCGTTAGTTGAGCAAAAAAAGATGGATGGAAGAGCGAACCCACCGATCCCTCCGCTTGTTCGGCTACGCGCCATAAAACCCCTCTAATGTGAAGATAGGTCCTCGAACATGGGCGAAAGAAAAGGCATCGAATTGCGGCGGCATTTCCCCCCGGCCCCTATACTAACCCCCCATACTCTTACCAATGACCCCCTCCGCAACAAGCCCCCGTCCCCCCCCTTTGACCACGCCTATCTCCGACCCATCTCTCCCGCCGTAATCCTTCGGACGTTACCCTAATGGACCACAGCTTGCCTTTGTGATTGTTCTCAAAACTCAATTATTATAAATCAACATCCATATTTATAGTACAGCATTAGTACCGTGGCAATGAAATGATGAATCTGCAAGTTACTAGTTCTTGAACATGTTAACATAATCTATATACAACATAATCAGTTCAATCCAGATCCCTAAGCAATTCATACCTTTCTTTAAAATTGACCTATTGAAACCCTGAAATTTTCTATCAAAGCTTAGCTACGCTAAAAATGGACAGGGGTCTGGGGCGACCTGCTGGGAGCTTAGCTTTGGCGAATACCATGATAATGCAGCATATTAAGCATTACAATGCATTCGGCCGACATCGGAATATTACCGATTTCTCACTATACCCACTACACGTGACTTTAAGATAAAATCTGGTGAAACCTTGAAAATCTTTCTAAGTATTTTAACTACCAAAATAAAAAAAATGCACAAGGGTCTGGGGCGATCCGCTGGGGAGCTTTGGCGAATACCATGATAATGCAGTCAAGCATTACCATGCATCCAAGCGACATCTGGAAAATGTCTATTTGTAAGGTGTAGTGATTTAATTTGTTATGTAATGTATTGGTAAACCAACGTGACTATTCACACATAGCATACCACGCTCCTACTGCGTACGCATGCATTAATATACGTGCACGATGTTAAGTTTAGTAATTTATTTAATTGTATTGCTATGTAATGTATTGATAACCAATATGACTATTAACACATGGCATACCACGCTCCTACGTGCGTATGCATGTATTAATACACGTGCGCAGTGGCTATCTGTTAGGTTTAGTGATTTAATTGTATTGCTATGTAATGTATTTATCTGTTAGGTGTAGTGATGTAATAATATGCAATATTGCCCTATTTATCTTAATGACTGCCTTCCCTAAACACATGGCCAAACACACAATTTTAATATATCCCATATACTTCAAGACTCTTGATATGTTATTCTCTCATCATTTCTAAGTATAACGACACCAAAACCGTTTCTGTTGCAATTATTTTGGGGTCAAACCATTATTTTATTTTAATTTCTTGGACTACTACTTGCTTCGAATCTGTAGGTATACTCTCTCCGGTTTGAACTCGGCGATTTTGGGAGACGTAATATTTTGACAAAATTTGCATAAAATTCAATGCTATTGTTATATTGTCCTCATTTTGTGATTAAAATGTTATTTTATTTCTTTATTTTATTTGAGAAAAGATTTTTAGCAGAAAAAGTAAATAAATAAATAAATAAATAAAATGCAAGTATTTATATAGCGCTTTACACAACTTCTCAAAGCGCTTTGACATTTATTCCGCTGTTACTAGGATATGTCACATTTTCACATATTGAAAATTCGGCAGCCAATTATAACGGTGCACAGTATCACTACCCCTAACAGCAGGGGGGTGGGACGTATTTCGATTAGTAACGGGGCTGAAACGACCGGGCAACACCAACACAACAGCTCCCCATTTACACCTGGGTCAAGTGAGACAAGCGAGATAAAATGTCTTGCCCAGGGACACAGCACGTTGGCCACGGCGGGACTCGAACTCACGACCTAATTATCATGAGTCAGGATTCATGATTTATCCACTAGACCACACGTGCTCTCTTCAATACTTTAATTTATCATGCAAGAGAAAAAGTTTACACATCATTCAAGATGAGCTAGGTAGTATAAATAGCTTGGGCTTTTTCAAGTATTGGGGAAGTTAGTCATTAGTGTCATTATAAGATGATGTCATTTGTGTGTGATCCAATTGGACAATGTTAGGCTATGTTTATGCACGATGATGCTGTAAGTAACTCTTTTTAGATGGGGAAAATTAGTTGTGAAATATAATAAATAAGGACATATTGCAGGTTTAACGATGTCAGTAGTTATTTGGATCTCCAGTGATAATAGATCAATGGCAGTATACCAGGATCAATTGATATTATAGATACCACATGAGTTAAAAGCTAGCTGTCATCTTTCAAGCCAAAAGAGTTACAGCTTTTGGAATAAAAAGGATTCCAGTGTGTAGTCCTAAAAGTGGACATCTGCGACAGACGGACATTTTGGTAACATTATTGTACTGCAGAATAATGGTATCGTCGCGGGTCACATAGAACGTTGATATCTTGAACTGCTGGTCAAAGATATCTTCAGGCCTGCTCCGAAAAAGGAACTCAATTTCTGAAGAAGATTTCCATGAATAATATTGTGGAATCAAAAAGTATGAATTTAAGTCAATATAATGGACTCACATTTTGTTTGCACGACGTTGCGCCTAGATCCTTTAGCTTCAAATGGTGGCGATGGACCCACTGGATTGAGAGACGGCTAGGAATTAATTAAATGGCCTTATCCCACGTGTGTGAGAGATCCTTTTTTTGTTGAGTGATGCTGTTTCAACTCTCTCGCATATGGCTTCTTTAACCCACGCCGGTGTCATTGTTCTTCCTTATCAAGAATTTTGGTTTCGCTAAGTTTATAGGATGTCCAGTTTTTCTTTTGGCTGTTTATCTTTGACATGAACTAATTTGCTGCGGAGGGTATTTCCAGGTTTGAAAGCAGCAGCGATCCCAGATGTTTAGATGTTTTTAACACGCTCAGAGGTGCCTGAGATGTAAGGAACGGCGACCCGTTTTTTGCTTGTGGGACCACCCCCGGCAGTCGAATGTCTTTGAGGGTCTTGCTTTTTGTTTGCTTTAAGGGATGTTTTAGGGATGTTTGAATGTGGTCCTTTTCTTGTGGGATGAGTTCAGTCTCACCTATGATGGTGTCCGCTCTATATTGGAGTGTTCGAATAACACCTAACTTGTGAATGAAAAAAAAAAGTTTGTCTCAGAATACCGCGCGCATTTTGTTTAAAATTGGTCTTTTAGCGTATTATTTTTTAAAGATTTTTTGAAAGATTTTTTTTTAATTTAAAAAAGAAAAAAACGCATTTCGCATTGCGATTTTTCACATTCTTTCTGAGACAAAAATATCAATTTTGGTTAAACATCGGCTAAAAATGCATATTTCTGTCGTAAATTGCGCATAAAAAACTCGGATATCATCCCATTTAAAGGCACTATCAGTGATTTGCTAAATCAGAAAATCGAAATATATCATAAAAAAACAGATTTTTGCACGTTTGTAACGAGTATAGGTATCCTAACATACTCTGCAAATTGTAGGACCAAAATCAACCTAATAAGGAAAAAATCGGATATTTTAGTAATTTCTGTCCGTACGGTCCGATACATGGCTATCATTTTGCCTCAAAATGGCAACCAAAAATAAAAATGGCGGTCATATACAAATCTTGTTATCCAATCTATGTATTGCCTTCGTAAAATTCACACAAAAACACAGAATTTCCTATTTTGATGTACCAAAGAAGGTAAATTTCCAATTGTATCACGTAACCCTAGAGAAAAAGAGAGATTGAACAACGTGGCCGGGTGTGGCCGTATCCTGACTTGATCTGCATCAACTTTTTAGGACGTGCACAGTATTGGTGATATTCATAATATCAATGCTCATACCAGGCTTATATACTCTATACTGTAATCCATTCTTTCCAGCCTACTGCCTCAGACTTGGGACGTGCGGTGGTGGGTTGACCGCTTTGGTACCGGGAACTCTCCCTCTCCAGTTGCAGTAACTGTCATGGTATTGCATGGATGTTTTCTTTTCTACATATGTGAAGCCCAAGCGATGTTTGTTTGTGAAGCTAGGAACAGTTGATGCGAGGTGACGACGTGCCAAACCAACTTTACCTTTCAGTTCCTTAGAATGGAAACCATAGGATACGGCTTGCAAGTTGGAACACTCCGAAGAGAAATCAAGCCCCATTCAAGGTACGCCTGGTCACAGGAACCTACAATTCGGAAAAAAATGGTTGGAACATAATGCACGTCTCTTTCAAAAATGCCCTCTCTCTCCCCTGTTCAATGTTGAGCCCCCTCATGTACTCAACATCCTTGTCACTTCTTCCAACATTGATTGATAGGGGTGGGAAAGGGTAAGTTCGAGGGACAAGATCCCGCCTTCATTTAAAACATCGCATCAGTCTTGTTTTTTCTTACAAGCCACACTATATAGGTCGCTCGTATATAGAGCCATTCTTGATAGAGAGTCCAGTGCCTTCTTGATTTCCTTATTTGTCAGCCCAATGAACTTGAAGCAGGTTCTCGGAGTCTGGCTGGTGAATCTTCTGGACCCCACTTCTACTGAGAAGTATTTCAGCTCCCATCCAGCTTCTTGTGCTTCTTTGATAAGGTCTTCATATTTACACTTCTTTGGTTGGTTTGCTTGTGCCATATTCTGTTCTGCCGGTACTGTCAGCTCAATGACAACACCTTCTTTCCTTCCAGAAGAATAGATGGTTTCCGTGATGTGGTGACTATTTCTGGCGGGAATATGATGTAATATGATGTGTAACCGAGGTCATGTAGGCTATGCCGTCCTTTGCAAAGTTCACTGATGAACAGATGACTTTCCCTTTTATGCAGCTCTCGCCCCTCATTCCAGTGCTTCTTTCTCCCTCTCTAGATACCGTGTATTTCACAACATGCATACCACCTCTTCAGGTAACGAGTTTCTAGAGTTTTAAGCTTCTTGACAAGTAAGATAGGGAAGCAGTAGATGATGAACTCCCGTGAAATTCGATTACCGATATGGTTTTTGTATATTCACAACTTCCTATGCTGTTCACCTGGTCAGTGTCAGTCTTCTCCTAGAGATCCTTCAACTTGGGTTCCACACATGATCTCATCTCTTTGTCACTGGGATCCTTAAAAGATCTCTTGGCCAAAGAACCTCATGGATGTCAGCTGATGACTGGGGGATGAAGGGGATCTCTTTTCAATCTGTGCATAGATGAGCATCATAGAGTGCATATGATGTTGATTCCTTCCGATTCTAACGGACCACATAAATATTCTTCATGGTCGGGCTTTTACACTTTGTAGGCTTCACCCTTCGCCTTCATTGTTGTAGTCCACTTTAGGAAGGTCTCTACTTGTCGATGTAGCTCTTTGAATCCACCTACGCTACCATCTATTATGGTGAGGTCATCTGCATAGGCTTTCTGAGTCTGTTTGAAGTTGCTATTCTTTAGTTGATAACTAAGATCATGTTTTGTCTTCAGTAGATCAATGCAACACGGCCGAATCTATAGCGATATCTACCAGGTTTCCTGTGTACTTAAGGCAGAGAAATAGGAATGACTAGATTTGTTTGACCCTATTTACAAGATTATGCAGAATTTTCACGTTTTGCAAAGAAAGGGTTTTTGATGATTGCCAGGAAATGCAATATAATCCTGGGCTTGATATTATGAATACCATCAATACTGCGCACTTCCTAAAAACGTTGATCGGATCAAGCCAGGATGCTGCCACGCCCGGCCACGATTTTCAATCTCTCTTTTTCTATAGGGTTAATTCATACATTTGGAAATTACCTTCTTTATTACATCAGAAAGAGGAAATTCTGAGTTCTGAGAATTTACGACGGCAATATATAATAGTGTATTAAAACACAAAATTCGTATCCTGGCCCCATTTCGATTTTTTTGGCTGCCATGTTGAGGCAAAATGATAGCCATATATAATAATAATAATAATATATAATAAATATGATTTGTGGTAGCAGCCCAACAGCAACCTAATAATGCATCATTTACATTATGATCATATCCTGAAGACTAAACTTATAATTATGCTTATTTGTATTTAACGTTTGTGACGGCCATTTTGAATTTTGACTGTCATTACAAAGAATGCCAAATAAAGGGTTTCCTAGTGAGCAAATACAATGTCTCAAAGTGAAATCATAACCGCATGCATATAGCCGGCTGGAATTAAGCCCTAAAACCTGCAAGTGCAGAACACTTGACGTGTCCGAGTGCGTTAGAAATGCATTCTAGAGGTTTAAAGTCACGCCACTTGCCAGAGGTGACAAATTGTAACCAGATTCTGACACCTGCAGAATATATTTTAGGTTTTCATATTTTTCAAGTATAGCGTAAATAGGTATAAGGAGTTGTTTAAAGATCATTTTATGATTCCGAGAGCATATTGACTTTTGAGCATCCATATTGGAATTTTGTGGCAATGTATGCAAAATTACATTACCACACTTTCTCGTGCTTACACACCGGAGTACCGAGAAATATTTGTCCCTATCTGAAATACTTAAGGGATTAATTATTAGTGATTTGAACATGGTGGCAACCATATTGGATTTTTAAAATGGCACGGAACAAATTTTGGTCACACCTCCAACATTATTTGCCTTTCGGTCCAAATGAACTAAAATCTCAATAGAAAAAGCATGTACTCCATGGCCATCCTTCAGGCTGTGTGCCTAAACTTCTACCTGACTATAAGGCAGAGAAATAGGAATGACTATATTTGTTTGACCCTATTTAAAGATTATGCAGATTTTCACTTTTTTGCAAAGAAAGGGTTTTTTGATGATTGCCAGGAAATGCAATATAATCCTGGGCTTATATTTAATACCATCAATACTGCGCACTTCCTAAAACGTTAATCTGGATTCAGCCAGGATGCTGCCACGCCCGGCCACGATTTAATCTCTCTTTTTCTATGGGTTAATTTCCATAATTTGGAAATTACCTTCTTATTACATCAGAAAGAGGAATTTCTGAGTTCCTGAGAATTTACGACGGCAATATATAATAGTGTATCAAAACCCAAAATTCGTATCCTGGCCCCATTTCGATTTTTTTGGCTGCCATGTTGAGGCAAAATGATAGCCATATATAATAATAATAATAATATATAATAAATATGATTTGTGGTAGCAGCCCAACAGCAACCTAATAATGCATCATTTACATTATGATCATATCCTGAAGACTAAACTTATAATTATGCTTATTTGTATTTAACGTTTGTGACGGCCATTTTGAATTTTTGGGTCACGTGATTAAAAATGGACAATTTTAAATTGTCGCGGCAATGACCAATGCCTCTATACATTCAAAGAGGGAAAAACTAAATTTTTGTGTTCATTTTACGATGGACTCTATTAGCCGAATTTGATTCAAAATTGGTATTTTGGCAGCCATTTTTATTTTCTTTTTAGGCTCAATTTTGAGGTAAAATTATAGCCATGTAGCCATTTTGCGGCAGAAGCTCAACATTAAGTTAAAGGAATAAGCAGCGATAATGCGAGAGAATAAAAAAATGTGGAAATACATTTTTTAGCTTATAAATCAAAGATAACTATGTATAATTCTATATAACTACTTTAATGTAGGAACAAAAACACCAAATAGTGAAAAAATGAAGTATTTGAGGAAATTGTTCATACCGTCTCCCGCAAATAGACATGCAGCGATGACGACTCAAAATTTACACTAAACAGCTGATTGTGGTTTTGTGTTTGAGGTCAAACTGTACAAGTCATGGTACACGATATTACGCTTATAAATCTTTTAAATCTTTAATTTACATGATAAAAATAAACGATTTTTTTCCTTTGTCGAGACCACAATCTGTGCCTTTGTATATTAAATGGGAGGAATTCTGAGTTTTTTAGCCAAAATGTGCTATTTTGGCCGTCATTTTGTTTTTAAGTAAAAAATTAGGGTGGCCAAAAGCTTATTTTAAATAATATAGTTTATGCAACATATAAACAAATTGTGGTTATGTGGCAGGAAACTACATTAGTTATGACCTGGGACGTACCTGTCTATCTTCAGTTGCAGTAAATGTCATGGCATTGTGTGGATGTTTCCTTTTCTTCATCTACGTAATGTGAAGCCTGTGAAATATTTATTTGTGAAGCTAGGAACAGTTGATGCAAGGTGACGAGCAACAACGTGCCAAGCCCAAGGAATTTGAAGCAGGTTCTCAGAGTCTGGTTGGTGAATCCTCTGGACCCCACTTCTACTGGGAAGTATTTCAGCTCACTTTCTTGTGCTTCTTTGATAAGGTCTTCAGATTTGCACTTCTTTCGGATGTTTGCTTGTGCCTTATTCTCTTCTGCCGGCACTGTCAGCTCAATGACAACACCTTCTTTTCCGTTCCTTGCAGATGGTGCCATCTGGTCTCCGTGATGTGGTGACTATTTCTGGCGGGAATCTGATGGGCCGTTTGTTTTCATCCCATACCACAGTCCAGTCTTCACTGTTCTGGATACATCCCAGCCAGGTAACATTGCCATAGTGCAAGGCTATCATGGCTATGCCAGTTCTGATTTGCTTGTCATCCTCCTGTTTTAATGGTGTTCTTGCACGAAGTGGCTGGCACTAGCTAACGGACAATCTCACAAAGGACTGCGTCATGTCTTCTGTACCTTCCTGATCGTAAGGAGTACTGGCAACAGTCGAATATATGCACCATAGTGCAGTTGTTATATCCACACACAACACACAGTCCAAGAGCACGTTTATTCCATGTCTTCAGATTGGCTGGTGTAAGAATTGTATCCTGTGTAATGTTTAGTCTACATAAGAGGTCTGGCGCCGCCACTGGTGATTCAGGTCAACAGCATTGGAAAGCTGTGGATATATGAAAACCATATCGTTAGTCAAATTTCATGGGAGTTCATCCTCAGCATTTCAGCATTTCTGGTGACCAGGAGTGGAGGAGCTTGTTCCACCTGTTCCAGCCATTTGCATTGCTGTCTCCCAACATAGCCATCTACCTTGTTGGCTTACTGTACAGAGGAACCAACATCTGTTTTCTCTGACAATTCTTTCACAAGGTAGACAGGGCCCATTTCTGTGTTCTTTTATGTTCGACTGGTCAATGCGTTTTCCCAGACTTGGGGTACCCGGGCCGTGACGGCTATGCTGCCGTTTGCAAAGTTCATGAACATATGTCTTTCCCTTTCATGCAGGTCTCTCGCCCCATTCCAGTACAGTGCTTCTTTTCTCCCTGTCTAGATACCATGTGTCCGTATACAAATTTGGTTTCTGGGTCCACTGCATATTTTAAAATGTGGTACTTCAGTTCACAACTTGCACACATTTGAAGTGGGTAGAAAGGGCCTTTAGTAGTCGCAGACCTTTGTTGTTTGTGTTCCTGTAAAGATGGATGGATTAGTGCATCTTTGGCAGTCCTGCCCACTTCTTTCTCCGGACTCGAGTTGCCAGGCTTCTAGTTTCTTGGCCAATGAGAAGCAGAAAGAAGATAATTCCACTATTTCTGACCTTGTTCACAAGTATCCTGAAGCCAGTGATCTGGGTTGCAGGTGACTTCAATTTGTCCAGACATACCATCGGCCATCAGCAGAATTAATTGGTCATAGCGTTCAACATAATAATCAATGAACGTTTATTTCCACCATACAAAACTTGATTTGAACATCTTGTTGACTTACCCACACGTATTGAGCACCCTCTGGCTTTTTTTTCCTCAACAAAATCGTCCTTGCCGAGTTGACAAGTGTGAGCCATATCCTGGTGAGTGGCCATGAGTGTCGTTACCTTAGTAGAAACAAATAAAGCGTCAAAAGCCAATCAAGAGAAAGATCTTCTTGTGGGCTAAAGCCTGACCCTAATTTTAACAACAGGACTCATCACTGATGAATTTACAGCATCCGTGATCTGTCAACGTCCAATTGAAGGATATATTGTCTACCTTCAAAACTAAGTGCCTGCATATTGTGCAGAATTTTGTTCCCTCCAAATGTCCTCGACACGGTTTTCACCACCCCTGGATCAATACTACTGTCACGAGGCTGGCTAGGCGCAAGCAGCGTGCTTACAAAAAGGCAAAGACATCTCATCGTGATAGTATTGGAATTATTACAAGAAACTTAAGCGCATAAATCAGTATAAGTGTAGGCAAACATATCTTGAGTATGTAAGTGAAATTGGAAGAAACTTTAATGAAAACCCAAGAAAGTTCTGTGGCGATTTGTTTTTCAGGGCAAAGCCTGGAACAATAATGTGTCGCACCTTTGAAAGATGGTGTATGTTTACAGTCGACAGCAATAAAAGGCACAGATCTTGAACAACCTTCACAGTCTGTTTTTTACGGAAAGATGATGATGACTTATGCCTGACTTGGGCCTTCCCCCACCCACATTACCAGACTCACATTTCGTGCGAAGGGGTCTTGAAGCTTCTTCTCAAATCTTAAAATACCCTCACAAAGCTGCTGGCCACACAATATCCCTACCATCTGCTTAAAGAGTATGCCCATGAGCTTGCTCCCTGCCTAACGTATAATAACTTCAAACTTCAACTTCATCAAGTGAGACTCCAACTGATTGGAAGTTTGGACATAGCATCTTCAAGAACGGAGAAAGACACAAGCATTAATACCCTAACCGCCCTATTACTCTTATCTCATATCTTGCAAATTAATGGTAACACATCTTACCTACTCAAATCATATCACATCTTGAGGATAATCCTATTGTCAGATGCTCAATACGGTTTTTGCAAGGCAACGATCATGTGAAACTCAACTTATACGAACTATTCATGATTTAGCAAGGGCCTGAACAACAAGCAACAAATTGATGCAATCCTGTTAGATTTTTCAAGGCCCTTTGATGTTGTTCCCCACAAGCGCCTTCTCCACAAACTGTCGTACTATGGGATCTCTGGTAACACTTTAGCTTGGATCAAGACTTCCTGTCAGATCACACCCAGCGTGTAATTCTGGAAGGAACAAATTCTGACCGTCAGCTGTCCATATGGGGTCCCACAGGGGTCCTGTCCTGGGACCCATACTGTTCCTGGTATTTAATTAATGACCTCAGAATGTGTGTCATCAAGCACAAGGCTCTTTATTTTCAGATGACTCACTTGTGTATCGTATCATCAAAAGTTCAGAAGACACCTAGGCTTTACAGGATGATCTCAACAACCTCCAATATGGTGAAGAAGGCATGGGGTAAGTCATTTAATTAATAAATCCTGATAAAATGTGAAGTGCTGCGCATAACCAACAATCGGCTTCCCATAGAGTCCAGCTACACACTTCATGACCTCACCATTGCTCTGACATAAATCCAAGTACCTTGTGTTTACAATAGCTCCGACTTGTCATGGAATCACATGCACTAACTCATAACAAACAAGGCAAATCGTACTCTTGGTTTTTCCTACGCCGAAATGTTGGCACTTGTCCCCATGAAGTTAAGACAAAATGCTATGATACCTTCGTTCGGCATCTAGCATACGCCTCTGCTGCATGGGCACCACACACACAGAGAAATAATCCAAAGATCCGAAGCTGACAGAGACGTGCTGCTAGAATTTGTCACCGGGATTACCGCGCACTAGCAGTGTCAACGTATGGCTAATTACACCCGTGGGAACATTACATCAAAGAGAAGTTAGATGTCAAGTAACTTTATGCCTCTATAAGATTGTTACATCTGTTGTTGTTGACATCCCTGTTGTTGACTACCTTACCATCAGAAGTAGTCGCAACATTGACTCTTTAAGAGGTCACAACCAGAAATACATTCAACCTAGTGCCAGAATACTAGCATTCCAGTACTCCTTCTTCCCATATGCCATCAAGAGGTGGACATTTCTTCCTTCTTCACTCATTGCAGCCCCATCAGTGAAGCTTTTCGCCATTGGTCACCCGCATCCAGCCTTCCTTAAATGGTGAAGCAGTTTTTAACCTCGCACCTTTCACTGTTTTTCCCACACTGGACACTTGCACTTATGTTTGCCAATCATGCTGATATACAAAGTGCAGAAATACTCTTTACTGAGGGATGCACTCTAACCAACCATATGAGATGAATTAGAAATGTGACTAACGATATGCTTTTCATATGTCCACAGCTTTCTTGCTGTTGACCTGATCACCAGTGGGGGCGCCAGACCTCTTTTCGGGGGGGGGGGGGTGAATTTGTGGGGGGGGTGATTGTTCTGGGGGGAAAGAATCAAACTATTTGAATTTTAACCCAATTTAATTTAATTTTGCATTTTTTAAGTTTTCCAAAAAAAAATTGGTGATTTTTTGATGCCAAAATGTTTATTTTGCCAATCGCGAAGGTGTGAAGGTAACCAAAACGAAGTTATTCTAGAAGCCAACATCCAACACAAAATGTTGGACAAAAGTAAACAAATAAACTTACAGATTAAAAGTGTCAAATTTATATTTAAGCCGTGGTTGACTAGTGGACGTTGAAATGAGTCTATGCTTCAGCCACAGTCGGTCTTGTTTACTGCCTCTGGCAGAAATGGCACCCATAACTTAAATGTCTTTTAAGAAGAGTCAGATGGGGGGTTGAAATGTCTGGCAACTGGGAATTTCCATAAAGTGCAATCTGATGAATGCTCGGTAAACGGGTTGATAACAGGAGCATGTCATCATTGCATTATATCTATTAAATTTTGTACTGTTTCTGCCGCTACCTTCATCAAATTCTATGTATTAAAGTATGTTCTACCTCCCCCAACCCAGCGGTTGTTTTTATTCGATCCTTACAATATCTCTATGTGATGAAATCGTTTTGTTTATTGCTTGCACCTTACTTTTCCCTGCACTTAGCCATCCAGGGGGCTTATCAATACTCAAGCCATGAGTCGTTCATTAGAGTCGTTGTATTGGCCATCTCGTTTCTATGTAGGCCTATACTATTATCTTGGGTCATCACCTGATAGGCGAAAAGTACTCGGTGTTGTTTGTCAACGAATGTAGGTGGTTCCATCCTACAAGTGCACCTCTTATCACGGGCGTGTATGGCAAGCCTAAAGGCCATAACGTATGCTGCAACGCGTTGCGAGAAAAGTAGCCAACGCGTTGCGACATTTTGGCAACGCGTTGCGACCGGTCGGCCAATCAAAATCATTGTTTGTGACGATTCAAAAATAGACCCACAACGCGTTGCTAGATACTTGCCAACGCGTTGCAAACCCTCACAACGCGTTGCGAGCTTCACTACGCTTGCAGCTTCACAACGCTTTGCTAAGGTCCACAAGCCTAAGGGTCATAACGTATTGCCGCAACGCGTCGTGAAAAAGTACAACGCGTTGCGATATTTCGGTGGTCGGCAAATCAAATACATTGAATTTCTGTGATCTTTTTCAAAAATATAATGCTCACAACGCGTTGCGACCTTCACAACGCGTGGCAAACCTTCAAAACGCGTTGTGAAGCTCCCATACGCGTTGGGAAGGCTTGCAACGCGGTTTCACGCGTTGTGAAGGCTTGCAACGCGTTGTGAAGGCCATAAGGGTCAGTACGTATGGCCGCAACGCGTTGTGGATCTATTTTTTGAAATACGTCACAGAAATGCATGATTTGATGCCGACGCCCGGGAAACGCGTTGCCAAAATGCGCACACGCGTTGTGTACTTCTCACAACGGCGTTGCGGCAACAAAAAAAAAATACGTGTGACCTTTGGATGGAACCTTCGCAACGCGTTGGAAGGTTCGCAACGGTGTGAAGGCTTGAAACGCGTTGTGAGTTTCCACAACGCGTTGCTCGATCCTTGCAAACGCGTGTGGGTCTAATTTTTGAAATACGTCACAGAAATTCATTCTAATTGGACGACGCCGCAACGCGTTGCTCGTGTTGCGAAATGTCGCAACGCGTTGCGGCATACGTTATGGCCTTATGGCTTGCGTAGGCGTTGCGCCGGCGTGCGTTGCGATTTGCGTCTGCTGCGGTGGCGTTGCTGCCACTTCTGGCTGCATTGTTCTATATCAATTCGCGGAGTGAAGGACTGCTATTTGGTGAAGAACATAGTATTCCAACCTGTTGTTATTATACGCCCGAGCATTCAGGGTTATTTACATAAATTGGGTTTATTTCATTGCATCACTATATTGCTTTTTGTATTTTTCACAAACATGTTCCCTTTTGGTTATATACAATCTTATATGTCTATTTTTTTTTTTATTAGGCGGTTCCATGATTGTATAATGATTTAATTGTTGATTCCTGTAATTATGGGTTCTATGCCAAATGTGTATATCGGTACTACTGTATGTTTTGACAGTCAATATTGCTCCCATCTTATAAAACACGCACGCATGCACGCGTGCCACTCGCAAACACACACACACAACATTACAATCATACACCATTAATTTTGCTTTGCAACTTATTTTGCAGGTAACCGACATTGACTAAAGGTCTATATGTGTTCAACACACTTTACCCAGTGTTCCCATGTGATTGAGCCAATCTCTTGGTCAATGTCCTTTTTTTACGGCATCAATTGTTCTGACCTTACTTAAATACTCTTTCATCAATTCCTCGTCACGCAGTTTTGGCGGTTTTCCCGACATGCTTACTCAAAGTTGTTTGTTGGTTACAACTTATTTGAACAACTCTGTACTGTGTTTTTTTGTATAAATAATCCTTAGCATTTGTAATTGTCTTATAGTCCTCTTGCTTGTCCTACTCTGTGCTTGTCTTCTTTGCTTGCTTTCGTCTTTGTCCGACCTTGTCAATACATTCTTTGACACGGTATGTCCCCATGTTACCACCCGTTTCTCATTGCTCTCTTTTTAACTTTATACCTTCTTCAACCATCTCATCCAACCCATCTCTAAGTTATCCTCTCTCTCTCTCTCACTCACTCTCTCTCTCTCATTCTCTCTCTCTCTCTCTCTGTTATTCTCTCTCTCTCCCTTATAAACCCCTTCTCGCGATTATCCTTGATTTATCCCTTCAGGATGGACGTGCCCTGAATATACAACTGCAATTTCAAACACAAGCTTCACGACGACGAAGACTTTCGCGCATCCAATAATGAATTTTTCACCAACACTAATTGAACATCATCAAACTTAACTCCCTTTGCATTTCAACCATTACTTATAGTCCCATATCATCATCAAACATGTGACCACCCATTTTTCATCACACCTGACAAACAATTCTGGTTCTGATTCCCGCTATCACACACAGACGACAGCTTCAAAACACCACTAATAAATCAACAAAGCAACGACTCATTTCCATATTCCATTTCAATGGCAGTATCACAAAATCATATGAAGAAATCACTAACTACCTTGCTCACATCAACCACTCTTTCTCTGTCTTAGCATTGTCAAAGAAACAAAGGCTCACTGACACAAGTCACCCACCCTCACTTTAATGTTACACATACATTTTCCAGGACCACCACTGGCAGAGGAAGGGTAGTTTGTCTTTACATAAAAATCAACCTCGCATACAATCATCGAGAAACAACACCAGACCAGAATTTGACTCACTTTTCATTGAATCTCACCATTAACACCCACCTAGACCCAATCACATAACCGTCGGTGTTATTTACAGACGGCATGAACACACAATCCAATTTCCACAACAGCTTCTAGCAGCTTCTCACTAACTACATAAAACCAACCGTGATGTCCATATTGTCGTGACTTTAACATCAATCTTCTCCCTCAATTATTCCACTCATCCCCACATTAATGACTTTATCAAAACGTCACTTGCAAACCCTTATATCCCCAAAATTAACAGACCTACAAATTAACCCATAAACCGGCCACGCTCATTGACAACATTATCACCAACTCCACAGACACAGCACTCCATACCAGGGATATTTGTCACTGACACCACAGATCATTTCCCAATAGTCCTCATTACATCTCTAAAGCATCAGCATGCCACAAAAACAACAGCACGAAAGCGTGATTACAGAGATCACAACCTTCGCACATTTAACCGTAGACTCAACACTGAATCATTGGCAACGATATGTACTCACAGAAAATGACCCCCACATAGTCGTACAAACAACTTCATTACAACTTATAAATACCAAACTTACACAAGAATCATTCCCCTTACAAAAGAAGAGATTAACATCGTAACCATAATCACCCTGATGACAACAGCAATTTCCACGTCAATCAAACACAAGCACGGCCTCTACAAAAATCTGAAAAACACACACCATCAACCAAACAACAAATAACAAACAATACAAACCAAATTAACTCACCTATTCGTATTCCAAGAAAAACACAACACAACAAATTCAGAAATTCAAAAATGATCTTACCAAACACCTGGACATTCCTAACAACATTCTAGGCAGAAGTCCCACTAACAAATCCCTGACCATTTCACTCCTAATAATAAGCAGATAACCTGATAACTGACCCACTTGACATAGCTAATGCATTTAACGATCACTTCACTAACCTGGGCAAAACCTGGCTAACAAAATCCACCCACCTCCAATAACTCATTAATAATCACGCTTCCAAAAACACATTCACCTCAAATTTCCTGAATCCAGTTACGGTAGATGAAATGCACAAACTTCGCCACCCACTGCTGAAACCTGGTAAAGTGCGGGTACCGACAAGATAGATCTTGGGATTGCTAACAAATCATATAACAACATCATATCGACCTCTTTTGCAAACTACTACTTGAAAAAATCATGTACCACTTCTGTCTACATTCTTCAATCACACCACATCTTGTCGAGAACAATACGGTTTCGGCAGGCCCAAACGCTCACTTACATGGCACTCCTTGAACTAACACCAACCTCAACCTTGCATTAAAAATCACACTCCACACCATGGGGGTAATTCCTGGATCTCTCCAGGCCCCTTCGACACAACCATTGACCACGATATTCTTCTTCACAAGCTTTGTTCAGTTCAGTTCAGTTTTGGATATCCCGCCCCGCCTATTATTTCAGGCGCACCCCTTCAGATGTACTGTACTTGCCGCAGTACGTTGAAGGATTCCGAAGAACGCTGAATAAACCAACAACTGTTGGTATACTGTAGTAAGACACAATCACACAGAGCATGTAGAGTCCTTCATTGAAGTATTACACAATGAAAAACAAAATCTATATCAAAACCACATATTAAAACTGAGTGCACATACACGCTGTACGACTCAAACAATTCACAAAGTGTGAGTTCGTGCAGAATAAAAAAGCAGAATGCTCATTGCTCATTTAAGGGATAATTTTTAATGTATTATAATGTAGATGTATAAGCATTAAGTATTGTGTGTTTGCACCATGCAATGAGCTGGCGACTAAAGATGTTTAAGGAACAGAGTGCACTATTATACAACCTACAATCACTACATGATTCTACTGTGTGAGTCATGATGGAAACAGAGGGCAAAATGCCATAGAGACCTGCAGTGATATTTAAGTGATATAACATGCACATACAAAATATTGACAATTGGCTTTGTCATAAAAACATTAAAGCAACCATTAACACAATAGGTTGTGTCCATATGATTTAATAGCCGCACTGGCCTACATGCCTAGGCTCAGTTTGGTTACCCATACCAGCGAGGAATGAGTATTTGCACAACAATATAATAGCGGGATTTTTTTCCCATGTAGTAGGCTTTGGTACATGGAATTATTCCAAATTAGTGAGTCATTTTCATTAGGGTGTCCGTGGAGTAGCCTTGGAGTGTTTCAGGAGTTACCTAACTAACCTTTCACAATCAGTCTACAATACACTCCACCGCATCCTCCATCAAACCTATCACAGTTGGCGTCCCACAAGGCTCAATCCTTGGGCCCCTACTTTTCAATCATTTACATGAATGACATTACCAACATCTCTGAACACACTAAAATTAATTTTTTATTATTTGCAGATGACACAAACTTGTGCTTTCAAACCTAACATTAATGCACTTTCAAACACATGACTCATGAACTCCGCAAAATCACTTACTGGTTCGGCGCTAACCAACATGTTTCTCTAATGTTGCCAAAACTAACTACATGCTCTCTCTACAAACACACAAATCACAATCACAACATTAACAATAGATAACCGACAATCTCACAGGTACATTCAAATTCATCACCACATTTTTTTGGCATCACAATGAACACAACGAACAGGAATTAACACAATCACTCTGTCACTACCAAAGCGTCTCACCAATTGGTAAGCAACTATCAAGGTTAACACCACCTTCCACTAAACATCTACACCTTAAATCACTATACAAACACATTATTCTCCCATACTTAGCTACTGTAACATCATTGGGGCCTCCAACTATCATTCCCGGCTCACCAAACTAAACAAACACACACAGAAATGGTCCGTTCGCACTAATCACAAACTCACCCCTCAGAACTCACACTTTGCCATTAATTTCTTCACTCACTGAAACACTTAAATTAGAGGCCTCAACCAACTTCAAACAACGCTCTTCATGTGTGACTATCCCCAACAATCTGTACCTCCTCCGAACTCATATTACTTTACCACAAACAGAAAATCCACACAGCTATAACACCAGACAAGCCGACAAACTTCATCTTCCCCTCCCAAAATCTTCCTTTGCAAGCATTATTCAGTATCACGGCGCGAAAATTTGGAATGATCTCCCAGAATCTTCACAAAAATTACAAAAAAAAAACAAAAATACTTTTAAAGCTCAATTGAAGAAACATTTCATCAACCATACAATCTTAATCAATTACTCCCAAGACCTTTTTCTATTTTCTCCTCTAAAACTTATCTTCATCTTATCTCTACTCCTCACTTTATCCTTCACCTCATTTCTCACCTCTGCTTCTTCAAAGCAATAGTTTGCATACCTCAGCAAGACTGTTAAACGTCTGTCTTTCTTGTCCATTCCCTTTTCCGTTTCATGTATTCCCGGTAAGTGTTTGTTTAGCTTTAGATATAACTTTTTTTTCTTTGTTCTGTTTTGTTTTTGTTGATGGGGACTTACCTACTATACATTATAATATTGGAGTTTATCGTTTGTTGAATTGATACAGGCCTATTGAGTTTTGCCCATTAACTGGTCCTAAGCATATCATATTCCGCACCTTTTCATCTTAGTACAGTTTACATTGATCCTTTATGTATTAATTAATATAATATACTTATTATACCTTTCTCGTCTTGGTACGCTATGTTATGCTGATAAAATTGAATTGAATTGAATTGATTATCGCCGGGAGGATCTGCATCACCACATAAAGGATATTTACATCTAGTACAAATAATGTCAAACACATTTTGTTTGATGTACACCGTGACCTGTTCAGTGATGTACAAATAACCTTGGAGCCACTAATGCGAAGAGAGAGTCCATGGACACATACATGCGCACGTGTTGCATTGGTGTCCGATCACAATGTATAAGGGGTTCGTTCGCGAAAGCAGTCGGAAGACTGACGTAGCCCTAGTTGCGAGTAAGTTACTACTAAGATTTTTCTCGCGTTCGTGAAACCTGGAAGTAGGCTACGTGTGTCCTAAGAGTAAGCCAGATTTACGATTACAACTACGGGTGGTCAGGATACCGTCGCACACACGAGTGTGTGGGAAGTGGCATCCATCAACTTAGTTAGTAATCTTCACGACAAAAGGCATTTATATTCCAAAAAAATGAAGGAAGACCCAGTCATGAAGAAGGCATAAAAGTATTATAGCAACCCCCTTCCAGGACCAGGTTGTTGATCAATATACTGATATACAGTGTTATCAAAAATAACGTCACAAATTACTTCTTTCTAGAAGATGCGTTAGGTTACACCAAAGTGACTGGTAGAACCTTAAGTTGGAGCCACAGATCTCTTTTTCCATTATGTCATTTAGTCACATAGGCCTATAGTAGGTTAGATGATAAGCATTGTAAGTGCGCAATGTCTCGAAATAGTTGTATAATGTATAATAATGTAACAAAACAGATTAAACACGTTAAAGTTAATAAGCAGATACAATAAGTTTTGTAAACATCTGTAAGCATGTCCACGCAATAAATGCCTCTCAAAATGTCCCGCATCACTTTCAACATACTTGCTCATCTATCAAAAAATAAGGACAGAAAGATGGAAAGAAAGGGAAGGGAAAAAGAGAAAAGAGGGAAAAGAAAGAAAAGAAAAAAAAAGACAGAAAGACGCCACCTATACAGATACGAATCACCTCCGATCTACTTCACTTAAGGCGGGCTCAGAGATTTCCCGAGGATGGTGCCGCAATTTTATAACAAATCGTGTGTTTTCATGTACATAATGCTGTCACAGTACTATTCCCTGTGTGAAATAGCTAAGCTTCAATCGTGTCCTTCATATAGAAAATCGGAAAAATTGTTATACCACAGTAGGCCTATCCTATGCTACGGTTTTACTACACAAAGAAATCAAAACATCAAAACAAAGGTCTATTTCATCTCAATCTTTGGGGAATTGAGTATTTTAGGTGACTATTTTCACTTCTAGAGGACTATATTAATAAATACACAAAAACATCTGCCTGAAAGAGTGCATAACTTGTTCGCCACCTATGGTCGGGGGGGGGGGGTTATACACAAATGACCATACGGGGAAGTGCCACAGACATCGGTCTCATTTTCAGCCTTCTGGAATATCAATGCCCCCTTTTTTCATGCCAATTTTTGGTATAGCAATGGGCGTTTTTTCAAAATTTTCTCAATTTATACGATAAATTAGTCAAATGTTCTCAATTGGAAGCCAACCAAATTTTCTAAAAATCGTTGGAAAAATTAGTCAAAATCTCAATCTGAAGTCAAAATTGTCCAAAAATGTCGAAATTTTGAAGAAAAAATGGCAAATTGGATTAAATTTGGCCCAAAATTTGCATCTCTGGTAATTATGGGTCCCTTTTTGCAAAAAAATGGTATAGCTATGGTCCTACTTCCAGACTCTCGGAGGCACGTCCCTACCCAAACCAACTGGAACCCCCCCCCCCCTCCCCCGGGGGTATTGGCCATTCAGCAGTTTTGTTGAATTATTTACAATATAGGTATAAATTCACGGCTAGAATGTTTGTCTGTCATATCTTCACTTGATGACAGACCTTTCTTCCCGCTGGCTGCAGCATTAGTTGCCTGTAAGTTTCATTCATGCCCTTCTGTTTTCATTTATGGGATATAGGCCTATGATACTGTTCATTTTTTAAATATTTTTTGTCTTTCCATGATCCACCCCAAGACATGAAAAAAAGGAGCCGAGCCTCTTTGGTTTTGAAGCATTTTCTTTTGTGCCAGTGTAGGTCTATCGAAAGGTCGCCAATATCGAACGTAATATGGCCAATAGTAACAAGATAGGCCAACGTTAATATACTTAGTTTGAACTTTAACGCAGTTTCATATACCAGGAGGAATCTGAAATATGCGAGGGATAGTCCGAGCTACTTTCCAGATTCAATAGGGCATATACTTGTTCAACCACAAACACAGTATGCTTCTAAAAATCTGTTAATCGATTTACTAGACCGGCATTCAACACCAACCAACTCGGACTATTGCACCCACGATTGCACCAATAGAAGACACATAATAATGATCCTAAGGTTATGCGAAAGTGTTCTACGACTGCAACGTCCATTGTTCGCGATCGCACGTAAGTCACAACTTGTAGAAATCGTTAACAGGCGCTCAGCATATGTTACGTATATACTTACGAACCAAGTTTCGCGGAAAGAACCCCTGGTTTGTGGATTATCTCGGCAGCGGGGCGGGGATGAGACGCTTGACCAGAAGTTGGAGGAGATACGATCACACTGGCACAGGGGTTCCGTGAATCTGTTGAGTGCTGGATCACGTTGGAGATCCTGTAATCTAACTTATGTTGCGAATGGAACATTGTGCGGATGGTAGGTCAGAACAAGGGGTGTGCGGTTGCACTGTTTTTTCTAGATTCTTGAAGAACATCGTCCATGTCGATAACCCTGAACTTGTTAGGCCGAACCCGTAATGTCCTTGGATAGAACGTTGGTGAAAGAAATTAAGACATATCATTGGCGACGTCCGAGAGTTGTTCATAATACGTTCACAACCAAGGCGGGGTGGTTACCCCCTCCCCCGATGTTTTTGTATAAGTAAGGGACAAACATCGTCTTGGTTGGTATCTATGTGTAGCTTACTTACTTCAAAAAAGTACCAAACAATCAAGTTTTAACAATATGAGGTCATAGTGACGTTAAAACAGGCTTATGTATAAACGTTATTGTAAGCAAATCTCCAAAATCAAGGGATTTTCGCCATTCATGCAAACAAAAATTGGTATTCATTTGGCAATGATGGGTGCGAAGTTTTACCATAAAAAATAAAAAAAAAAATACAAAGATTGTCAGTGTTGTTCGATAAAATGATCGCAAAGATGAATTTACAATGACATAAAGCCTACGGATCATATTCATTTGCGTTTTGTGCGACAGGAATCATCCGTTTGTAACCACCCCCCCCCCCTTGGTCGGACGAGGGTTTAACTCTTTTAAATTCAACCGCCAAACTCACAATGTTAGAAAAAATAACTAGTAACTCAAAACTAAACATATTTTTAGCAAATCTTGAAAAAGTTTAAAGAATGCTGATTTCAACTGATTTTGTGTAGGTAAAGGTGTCAAACATTTACCCAAAAGGTGAGTTATTGTAGGGGGTGGGGAAATTGGTTTTCGGGGAGCTCAAAGGTCAATAACAGGGGTCAAATTTTAAAATGATCCAATCATGTTGAAAAGTATACCAAGTTCATAGTTTAATCATAAAGATCAAAATGTATAGTTTGTACTATCTGCGGCCGAAAGTTTGGAAGTTATAGGCGAAAAACATGCAAAAATCAATAAAAAGGATAATTTGCAGTTGTACAGGGGTCAAATTTTAAAATTCTCCGATTTGAGATAAAAAATGGTGCAAATTATTGAGGCAGGGGGCACCAAAGGTAAACATCCCATTGCATTCAATGGGGCTTGACCTTGGTCCCCCCACCTACTTCGGTAAGTAATCAAAATATCCTTATTTTTATCCTATTGGCTCAATCTATTAATTTGCACCATTTTTTTCTAAATCGGGTAATTTTAAAATGTGACCCCTGCTCTCGTTACAACTGAGAATGACCATTTTTATTGATTTGGTTTTTTTAGCCTATAACTTTATAATTTTTGGAATCCTTTATATTAAACTAATATTTAAGGTATTACTTTTTCAATATGATTGGATCAAATTTCAAAATGACCCTGTTATTAAAATTTGACTCCTGAAAAACAATTCCCCACCCCCCCCCCCCTACGATAACCACTTTTTTGGGTAAATGTTGACACCATACCTACCAAAATCAGTTGAAATTCAGCTTCTTTAAAAAAAATTTTTTTTTTTTTTTTTTTTTTTTTTTAACAGATGAAACTTACTTAGAACACTAAAACGGTAGAATTCCGGAATCCCAGCTGCCATTATTCTACCGTTAAAATGCGGTGCATCGTCCGAAGTTAAATTTACAGTATTTAAGAGAGTCTTGAGCATTTTAATGACTTCAGACACAAATATGCGTTTTATTCATAACAAACATCGATAAAACATCAAAACTTCTCTTCAATCACGGCAAATTCATCTTTACCGGTTGCTGCAGATGGGGCTCAAACATCACGTTTCTTGCTCTCACATCAACTGAAATATCGACGAGAAAAATTTACAAATGGGGTTTTTGGGTGAAGGCCAGCTATCAAGATAAAACTTTATATATTTAAATGGGACCATCCCCTTTAATAGTTAATTCTGGTCGCATTTTATGTACTCTTTAATGAACCCCAAAATAAAAGTGAAATTACATCTCCTACTCCTACCCTGTCGAATAACACTCATTGTACAAAATGAGTTTCACAAACAATCGAATTCGTAGTCGATAGCTTGGCGTATCCCAATATCTCTCAAAGCAAACCGGATCAATTGCGAACGAATAGGGTATTCGCTGGGAAAAAGATTGCTACTTCAGTGATCTAAATCGATAATTAAGTATTTTGGGTCAGATCAAGAATCAGATTTAAGACCAATCGGTGTGAAAATTTACGGTTTATACTTCATTTGGATTGTCATGTTATTATTTTTAATTTTTTGGTTAATTTATGTTACTTGTACTAATTGAACCTACGTCTGTTGTATTGTCATCGTGAAAACAATTTCGCCAAGTTTATTTTTTTTACATTTCATGAGGGCGATGTGACCGAGTCGTGGTAAGGCGCGACCTTCATCGGTACACTGTAAAAAATTACAGTGCAATTTACCGGGTAAAATACTGTAAAAAACTCCCCAAAACTTACAAGTATGGCTGAATTGGGAAATACAGTGAACAAATACTGTAAATTTTATGTCATTTTCCAGGACCTATAATGACAAAATTAAAAGTGAAGACTTTAATTCGATATTTAATGAGTAAAAACAAATTACACACTACTATGGAAACATTTTTTCATTATACCTAAGTACTAAATATACAGGGGAATTAAAATACTGTAAATTACAGGGACATAATGGCAGCAATTCTGCAAACAAAACCCCGTAAAATATAGTTTTACAGGTTTTCATTCAAATGTTACTGTATATTTTACAGTTGTGATGTAATACAGTTTACAAACAAACTGTAAAATTTTACAGTATATTGCCCTGTAAAAACTTGTGGAAGGCCTACTAAGTAGGGTGGTCGTCAGTGCTTTTTTATTCTTCACACAACATTCACAATCTCTGTAATAACTCACAATATATTGTTTTTAAGCGTTGACTAAATTATTTTTTCGTATACTGTAAATTTTTACCGGTAATTTTGGGCAGAATTGCTGCCAGGATTTTACTGTAAAATTTACAGTATTTTTTTTTTACAGTGTAGGGTATAGATCGACAACGCCCTGGTTCGAGCCCCGCGAGAGTTAGGGTTTCGTGGTCATACTCAAATAGTTCCTGTAGGCCTAAGGCGAAAGTTCATAATCCCCGTTGGTACATGTGTCAGTGGTAGTCAATCCTGAGCACGTAAAAAGTTGCAGACCTCATCGAAAGAGTAGGGGGATCACCGACAACATTTGCTTGCTCTCTGGATATACACGGTTCCCAAAAACATAAGTTTCCCCCCCCCCCTAAAATTAGAACTGAACGATTGGAAAATTTCAAAAGGTTTGAAGAGAGGAAACATTTGGCTAGTTGCTTTTTAAACAAAACCTTTGGCATTAAAACACACTCCCTTTTTCCAAAAAATGATGTTGTCAGAAAAAGCGTCACTTTACCGTATTCAAAGGCCTAAAGTAAGAAATTAACAATTAACAACGACAATTTCATTTCCATATTCATTGCAATCTGAGGTAAATAAGCTTAAGACATTGACGCATGGGCAAACAAATAAACAAATATGCAGGAAAGAATGAGATGTAAGTTTTAAATAGTCACTTTTCTTTGCATATTGCTCTTTTTTATAAAAAAAAGCGGTAATGTTTGAAGTGCTTGTTTCAAATCAATTGTTTTGTCATTCGGGGTGAAACTCAATAGTCAATGTTTCCTCCATGATCTGCACTCATGACATCATTTTAGTGTTTACACATATGGGTTTACCAATTTGCTGGATATTCGTTGTAAGGTGGTTCATGCTCGCTGGATAATTCCACGACGTGAGCCAGTTCTCATGTGTCGATCTGCTTCGCATTTCGAGTGGTGTTTGTACTCACATCTCCATCTCATTGTTTGTGTGTCTGCCTATTGTAGGGTTGGTTCATGTATGCCTATGCTTATGTCAAGCTTATTTGCTCAGACCGCCTAATATAACGAAAGGAAATGAAGTCGTTGTTGTAATTGTACTTTCTGAATTTTAGACTTTGAAAGTACGGTAACGTGCCACTTTTCTGACAACATCCTTTTTGGAAAAACCGGGGGCTGTGTTGATGCCAAAGGGTTTTTGAAAAGCAACGAATTGTGGCTGAGCCAAATGTTTCCTCTCTATATTCAAAACTTTTGGACATTTTTAAAACAGTACTTAGTGAAGTATGCAACAAAATGTCCTCGAATTTTTGGGGGGAACTTATTTTTGGGACCACTACAATCTGCAGCTCGTCCGCTCGAAGTAGCGGATTTCAGCGGAGGCAAAGCACAGCGCACTCGGAAGCTGGATATAATATGGGTAATTCCAATAATAGTTCACTCAATTCTAGAAAAATACTCCGTACACATGGGACACAACGCTACGAAGTTTCTTGCTGTAGAACTAGCGTAAAAGATCTCCCAAACAACAATATCAAAAAGGTAGAAAAAGGGACGTCTGCAAGAATGGCTACTTGCTTTTATCTTACGTGGACGTATACGCCCAATATTTTGACAAAGGGAATAGCTCATAAATGCATGTTTGGTTCTCATTTCTATTTTTCTGTTAGCACTATGAACATGTTTGCAGGCGATGCCGTATGTAAGTGGTAACACTTGCAATGATTTTATTAAGTGGAAGTGATAGTTTTATTCAAGATGGGCCGCAATTTCCCGCGCAAATTAGTTGAATTTGAGTGATTTGTCAGACTGCATTCGGATTATGGAGATATTTTTTAATTTTTTTAATTATTATCAGAGATATTTATTCAAACACCAATTAGTGTCAACTGCGGGGGCACTCCCTATGAGAAGTGATGGGTCTGTGCCTCGGCCACGAGAAAATGGGTCGGCCCGTCCTTTCCGGGCCATTAGATACAATGTACTAAAAAAAAGACGGGGTCATTCGGTACCAAGCGAATATAAATGGGGTCATTCCAGTATGAAAAACTTTAGAGGGGGCAGTGAGTGAAGTAAAACCTGAAGTTAGTTACTTTTAAAATCGGAGGTCCCCTCTTTCCAAAGTTCAATTGCCATGAAAATTATTAAATTGCTCATGAAAATGTATAAAATTGCCTCGTAGGCTGCGAAAAGTGGATAAATTGATGCCAAATGTATAAAGTGATAGCAGGAAAGGACGAATAAAAATGGGGTCATTGAGTGTGAACATTTTTAAAAAGGGGGTCATTTGTAATAGCCTGGGTACTGGATAGGACAGCAAGCATACAAAGTGGCGGTCAAGCATTGTCGACGTCACCAAAGTAAGCTTCTCACAGGAACCCTTTTATTGGAGGTAAATATGTGCTGCCACAAGATCTATACGCAATAGCATCATTTGAGAAGCTGCAGATAAAGTCAGCCTATACATCTAAATGCCAAAGAGACGGAATTTAATACATGACCGTCATCAATAGGAAGAGAAATCATCAAGCTATCTTCACTACACACGGTACTCAACTGAAAAAGGTTAGACCTCAAGGACGGTCGGGTCCTATGTTGGACAGCAAAAAGACTCAAGAGTTGAAGGGCCGTGCCATGATTGCTAAATGCATCGTCCCCATACTCCATGATTTTTAACACGAAGTGGTCAACACTTTTGGTATGTGAAAAGCTACTATTTTCTCGTTTACCCTGTGAATCTTAGGGCTACAGGATATTTAGTTTGGAAGTTATGACGAAAATGTGCCCCATTTCGGAACCGACTTATTTACACATATAGGGCTGAAAAGATCATGTGTTTAGCTCGCACATGAAAGGTTGAAATTATCGGCGCAGACTCAACGGATTGGTTTAGGGGTGAAGACCATTCTAATCAAGATTGAAAACTTATTTACTTAAATCGGGTCGTCCACTTTTAATATATTGTATAATAACCAAAATATGCAAAAATGGCACATAGGTTTTATGCAAATTAGCATGTCTTCCATTCTTCCTTTTTTCTACCTTTTTGATATGTTGTTCGGACGGGTTTGTACAACAAGTAGCAGCAAGGAAAACCTTCTCTGTAGTCAAATTTTGTCCAGGTCTCACCGTAGATTGAGTGGACTAAAATAAGGCACACCCTGGTAAAAACCCAAAAGTGATTGTGTCATGACATTGCTGTAAGAAAGTACCAGATTCCTTGGCTCATTGTTACTGTTGCACCTTTTATCTATGGTGTATCTTCATTTGGAAGGTTACTAAGAATTTTTCTATTGCAAATTGGAAACTGTATTTTTGGAGAAAAAAATTCAAAATTACTCAATTTTTTGGGGCAAAATTTTGTGACATTTTTTAAACTTAAGAAATCATTTTTGCTAGATTTAGAGCCTTTGGGGGGTTAACTATTATTAAAATAGGTTCATAAAGGATTGTAAACCACTTTTGAACATTATAAGCATAGAGGTGAATACAAATGATGGATTCTTTGCATGAGCATATCTCAGAAAGACGGTTCCTCTTGTAAGCTTTGGTGTGGTGTCCCGCAAAAATTGCTTTACAAAGTGACACTTTACATATTAAGATTTGAAATCCTTAAAAACCAAAATGTGGGCATTTTAAGGCTATTCTGGTTGGCATTTATCTAGTTTTTATAATTTAATAGGATGATTTAGTGAAAATACAACAAACGGGAAAATTGTGGCCATGTTTTAGTTTTTGCTGAAGCCCTTGGTGTCCCGCCAAATATTACGTTGGGCATATTGATGGCCCATAATTCAGTGTCTTGCTGACATTTACTAATTATTCCTTCATATTTGTAGTTTATTTTTTAAAATATAAAAAATTACACCTTATAGTTTATTTGTAAAAAAAAAAGCGAAATAATTTTGGTGTCCCGCTTACACGAGAAACTTGACTAATCATTTTCCTATCAAAATTGTGTCAAAACATATCTTTTGCTCCTTGGATTTCTGTTTGTAATTTGATATCTTTATTGAACAACGACAAAACTAGTGTAAAACAAGCCTCGGGAGCCAATTGAAAAGTTCCTCGTCTAAGCGGGACGCTTACACAAGGAACCTTGTTTTTTTTCCCCTACTTAAATCATCACTATTTTGGGTATTTCATTTAAGCCTAATTTGAGTTTAGAATGTTGCTTTATCTCACATCGAGAGAACTAAACTTACTTCCTTAATATGAAATTTGCTTGTAAGTTTATGTTCAAGAATCTGAGGAAAGCTGAGTTGTTTGTGTTAGGGTCAAAACCCTATGTCACAAGTTGTGCCTTATTTATGGAAACACCTATTCGCGCGTCGTCCTTCAGACCCTGACAAGGATATGTTCTAGCATTTTTAAGTTTTCAAATGATTTTTGTTGCCCTTCGTCCCCCGGGGGGGGGGGGGGTCCACATATTAAAAGGATATGGGATAGTAGGCTGTCAGACTGGGGCTTCGAACCCAGTGGAAATTCGGTGAAACCCCTAGTTTGGAGAAAATGTGGAAACTTTTCCACTCACAGACTCTTAATTTTGGTGAAAAATTTGCACAATTTTCTACAAGGACCCCATTTTTTTTGGAAAATTTACAATGTGTCACCCGAAACACCCCTTATTTTGGGGCATTTTGGCTGTCTCTCCCCCCTATTTTTAGTCAGAAGGCCTGTTTATATCAGGTATTCAATTTGGGATGCTTTATTTTGGTTTAGCCCGCATGGTCCCGAAGTCGGTTGGTCCCGGCCAAGTTACAACCGCTATTGGTTCCTATTGTTTCCCATTGTTATCACAGGTATCAGTAGACCGGTGTGGTCCATGCAATTAACGCGATACCGCCCCGCCGATTGGGGGTCCTGGTTGGAACTAAGTGAAAAACTAAAGTGAACTAAAGATCAACTATACATACAAATGTTTTTTTTTTTATATTCAGTAAGGTTTTCCTCATTTCCTTTTTAATCAAAACAAAATTCTGAAAGTAAAAAAGATATCGTGTTTAAAGTAAACTTGTTAAATCAAGCGTGACTCTCCTTTTTTTAATTAAAATCATTAAAATACAAAAAGGACACTCATGTGGTTAATCTTGGTGATAAGCCATTGATAACTAATATACCGGGGAACCAACCGGCTTCGGGAACCCAACGGTTAACGACGCCCTTTATTTTACTTTGCTGGGATTTCTATCGCTTTTTATCCTTTGATTTTTTTAAAAAACCAAGCAAAAAATTCCTTTTCAACAAGCCATATTAGAACCAACGTATGTCATGCATTTGACATTTCCGAGCCACAAATTATTTTATAATGAAATTTTAAGACCTCATATCAGGATATTTCCATAGCGTATTCGCCCAGCTATTGAGATCACAGCGATTTTATTGCATTCTCGTGTACAAAAATACTAGTCTTGTTGGTGCACCAACCAATGTTCGTCACACTGTGTTTCATAAGGCATTATGTAGAAATCAATACCATGGAGTCAAGTGTATAATAACTTTCTATTATGGGTTTTACCCAGAGATATAAATAGAATTCTGTAAATTTCCCGGGCTCGGCTGTGGAATCGCGCCATTTGCCTTGCAACAAAGATATTCTTCCTGGTCACCATTGGCGAATGTGTCCTAGACATCCTAGAAAATAGGTAAGAAATTTCTATTATTTTAGCCTATAAATCACCGGTAAATTAGAGTAGAGTACATTATCTAAATTACATCATTAATTGATTATAGTTTGGATAGGATTTAAAGATATGTTAATAAAGTTCCATAATTAATTCTGTCACGATAAGAAAGAGGTGACTATTCCATTTCTAATGGCCACATCTTCCAATAATTTTTTTATTTTATTTTATTTTATTTTTTTTGCCCTTCGATGTCCCCGTGATTCTTACATGTAGCTACCATGTAGAATATAGTGCGGAATACTCGTGGGAGCCGTTGTGCGGATACCGCGCCACGCCCTCACAGAACAGTTACGGTATATAGGGGAATAGTCTCACGTAAATAGTGGTATATTGATATTTTTAATTATCATAAATAATTAGAATAATCAGGAGCACTACTGCATGGGTAAGAAATTTCCCTTGAATCGCCGACTGTATAACCGCTGATGTGTGTAAGGCCTATAGATACTGCGGAAAATACCTATTGGATTGGAAAAGACGCTGAGTTGATCCATTTTTGGGACAAAAAAAAATGATTTGTGTAATATGAAATGAACTTTATTTTGTTGTGCAGATCATAATGCGTCCACAAAACCCACAGTCAGGAGGCCTCTGACAGTGACTCAGCAAATGGGTGACACGCGGGCGCCGCCATTGGACGATAGCGTGCCAACTTATTTGATAATGCATTTGCCATAATGATATGCCATCTCCTACTTCATCGGACATGGCCATAGCTCATTAGGTCTAGCATAGCTGGTTTCTGTGTGGCCCATTGCATTAGGGGCCTTTTGTTATGGCCTTGCTGGTCGAAGCCGCTGGTAATTCCCAACCGCGAAGCTCCAAACGGAGTGTGATGACTGAACGTGAAAATCCGATTTACGGGAATCGGCAGACAAGCCAGAGTCAATTCCCATTGATTGTTTTCGCCTGCCACAGTGTTCGAGAGTACTTAAGTGTTTTGACCTTTGAACACCCAGCCGAACAGTTACGTTATAAGGAATGTCCAAATCGCGAGTCGCACACATTCATCCTGAAGAAACTTGGCCCGAAACTGGTACGGCATTTCCATTACTTCACTCCAAATCAGCTTCCGAATTCATTAATAGCTAGTTTATAATGTGTAATCTGATTTAGATCAGATACATCTTAGTTGGATGATTTGACCTAAAATTTTCGGCAATTTATTTTAATGCCCCTCCGGCCCGGGTAATGCACACCTCCTTTGTGATGTGTACATGGCTTAAATGTCCCTGATGTCAGTCTGACCTTATAACCTATGAGTATGAGCTCCTATCAGGTATATGCCTTTTCTTTTATTAAGTCTTTTATGGTCGTAGCTATAATACTGTATACACCGCTCTGTTGTAAGATTAGTGCGTGTGCGTTCCTTTTTTCGCGGGTGGAAGAAGTTATTGTAAATTTTTGAACATGATAAAAAGAGCTAAAAAGGTACCAATTGTGATTTACTAAATTGCATTCTGTGTGCATATGATACGTCTACCTCCCACGCCCGCACGTGGGTGTAGGACATTGACCTATGAACACTCTGAACGTGCTAAAAAACAACTATAGCATACCTGTTCAGTATAAGGTGGAACATGACCCCATTCTTTTGCCCCTTATATCCACATTTTTGACAGAGGAGAGACCCCAAGTTGTGTCAAAATACACCATAATAGCTACTATAGTATATTTACCCTAGGACTGGGGCATTATGAACCTTGGCCTTACAATGTTATCTCATGTACTTGATCAAGGTCATTTTCAAATCTTTGGTGAATAAAGTATAAGATTGTGTTAATCCTGTTCACTATAATTTTAAACGAAAAATTATGCGCAATATCACACTGCAAATTGGCCTCCTATACATCTAGAGAAAAGAAAATTATGGTACTTGCTACCAACTGCAATCCTATATACAAACAATTACAAAGCGAGGGAAAGATAAAGAAAAGAAGAGAGCTAGAGGGAGAAGGGGAGAATGAGAGAGAGAATAGCCGTGGCCTTGTAGACGATGCCATTGGGTACAGTGCTTGACACAAACGAAGCATACAGCACTCAATGGCTAACACCTATACAAATGGGTGGGAGGAACCAAAGAGGTTCTATCTAGATAGAGATGCAAAACGTTACGTAATCTTTCGAAATCATCGTCTCGCATGTTTGGCCGGCCACAAAAAAACATAGTACCACCAATGAAAGCAATGGCTGCTCCGCTTCTTCCACATGCTGTGGGTGCCGCTTTGTACATATAACTAATCGGGTAGTATGCAAAGGATGATGTGTTAGAGGGTTTTGGGGGCCCAGGTTAATACTATGCACCTGGATCATTGTGCTCAACTCTCTTTTTTCTCATAATTGCAAATGCGCCTTAGAGGTGAAAGATGTATTTCATTGAGGAGGTTTAGTTAAATCAAGACAACTGACGCGTCATTCATTCGTTGGCCATGGGTAGGACAATTTTAACCACCCAATAGCACCCAACATCCAACAACTGATATTTTGCCGGATTGGTTGTATCGAATTGGCATTATTTGTGTATACATACAACCCAACTAATATTGATTCCGTGCAATATTCAAAATGTCAGCGCCCACACGGACGACTGGTTTTAATGGGCTTCACCCCCTTGGTAGGACACTCATTCACGCGGAACACGGTAGTTTCTGAAACCTGGACATTGGCAAATGGCACCACGTTCATATGAAAGAGTGACGCAACGATCCAAAAGTCGGCTACACTGGGCTTTTATTTTTTTTACATATTCGGCTAAGAACATCAAAATTTAACAATATACAGAAAAAATCAAGAAAAGGAAATATAAAAGTAAAATGCCTATTGAGCTAGCCAGGAGGAATCAGGAGCAACACCGCTGGTCAACCAAAGGATGTGATTCCTCCGACTCACTGAGGCATAATATTTTGTGACATGCTTACAAGCACATAATAAGTTATTAAAAGTAGAACGTGTTAACAATTATGTTAGCCACGACATCATATAAACTCCACGTGATAATCGTATTGAATGGAAACAAACTCAGAAAGCCATTTGATCAAATTCCGGGTCAAGACCTGTAGTCCTGTAAAAGCATTAATTAACATACCAAGGTGGCCTCAGAGGTCCTGAAAAAAGGTTTTTTCTATTTGAGTATTTCCTGGGCAATCTAAGGTCAAATGCTTAATGCAAATGCAGAGGCGCAAGTCAATGACAATGGACTATAACATTACTAAATGGTTATTGGAATTATTATAATTGATTCTAATACCTATCTTCAAAATGTTCGTTTGCCCATTCTAGCTCATTCTGTCTAACCCATTAGTTATTTCATTTAATTGCAATTTTGGGTCACACATCGCTACTCGAGGGCTTCTTAGCTATAGAACAACCTCCCTCAATTATTTGAATTTTGATTCTACAATTTATGTGTGATTATGCTTAGAACCACTGTTTCAATCCATGTTAGTATAAGGTGTAGGCCGTATAAAAATTGCATGAAATTCTTTGTAACTCTGACCTCGATATTTTTCTGAATATTTGTAATAAAAGAAGCATTATTGGCACTGTTACCATTTTGAAAAAAAATGAAAGAAAAAAAAAAAATCGCTTGAAAAATGAAACATCTATGGACACCTTCCCATTTTTCTCTCATCAGAGTTTTATTTAAACAGTAAAACTACATTTTGTGTAAAATAATAGAGGACCTCACACTTATATTGATGTAAGCCATGATTAAAGGCTAGTTCTGCTGAGCATAATGAGACCTTTTTGTCGTCATCATATTTTAACTTGGACATTATCGTATATCAGCTTACGTAAAGGTTATGCCCCTATACATGGACTGGTCTCAACAAAAGCAAATTTCCAAATTTAAAGTCATTGACATCGTCAAGATTTTCAAAACTTAACTCAAACAGACTCTCTGTAGGCATCTTACAATACTACAGACCAAGAATCCACACATTGTTTACATCCAAACGGCGAAAAAAGTACTAATTGATGAATTTTCAACGCAGATTATACTCCTAAAACCGTCATGAGTGAGTGGTTGCAGTTTCGGAGTTGGCGGTTTCAAAGGTGCACACGCGTTCGTTGGTTGGTCAACAAAACAACGTGGTGGATTCTTGTTCTGTAGTATTGTAAGATTCCTTTTGAGGTAGTTTGAAAATCTTGAAAGCTGTAAGTTACTTTTAAATTGGGCATTTTGCTTAGTGTTGATACCCAAGTCCATTGTAAGAGGCCATAACCTTTTTAAGTGAGCTGATATACGATAATGTCCAAATGTTAAAAAGATGAATGAAAGACAAAAAGGTTATGCTCAGCAGAACTAGATTAAAGGCACTATCAGTGATTTTAAAAATCAGGACAAACGAAAAAAAAACTATCAAATCAAATGTTTCATGTCTGGAACAAGGATAGACCAAAACGCCAGCTTATAAATCAAAAAGCTTTTATTTTAGTCAAATTTCCGTTGGAAAAAAATTACTTATCGGAAGTCTACAGATTAATCCTTCACTTTTTATTTTAACCCCATCCCCCCCCCCCTACTCCTGCAAATTTTCAAAATATTTGACTTTTTAGGCACTTTAATTCCTACTCTCATTGACTGTATCGGTTGTAGGTGTAACTTCTTCTGTGTGCAATATATAGATTAGTGTGGTATGGGAAAGCCAGGCGAGGTTGAGCGACTTTTGGAGATAAAAATGTCGCTTTATGAAATGCTATTTAATTGTATGCCGAGCCACGCCCCACAGAAATTATTGCGGACCTTTATAGGGAAACTAGCGGGGAGGCCCGCGCTTCGCGCGGGCTCCCGTAGCTGAGTGAACGGGACCGATCACTGAAAAGGAATCACTGAAACAGAAGCGATCACTGGAACAGAGGCGACTACCTCAAATTCCTGTATAGTTCCCGTCATCCTGTACATATAATCCTCTTCCCATCGAATTAAAACATCCTATTCTGTCTAACTTATTTCACCTTTGTGACATTAGGTCCTACATGATAATGAACGCATTCGTGCGTTCCAAACGTTAGTGGGATAGAATTAGTGTTTTTTATCACGTTACCTGTTTCTCTCCCTTCTCTAGTTTTACCTCTTATTCCTTCTCTCCTCGATCACATCTTCTGTATGCCTGTCTCTCTCTCCTCTGTCTCAGCATCTCTTCATCCCTCCTCATCTCTCTCTCGCTCTCTCCCGGGCAACCATCTCTCCCTTGCCCTCTTCTGCGGCGATCTTTCTTTGGCTCCGTATCTACTTTTCACTCTCCTCATCTTAAGTTCCTCTCTCTTTGAAATCCCCTTTTCTGTTACTTTGAAATTCCCCTTTTCTGTTTAGTTTGACTCGGTTTTGATTCGAGCAATAGGGAGTATAATTTATTACAAACTTAGAATCAGGAAATTTCAGTCGCAGCGAGTGCCTAGGCTGTCCTTGAGAAACTGGTAAGAAATTTGCATTATTTCACCCAAATCAGCGTCTAAATTCATAAATAGTTCATAACAGACATGACAGAGTGCATAATCTAAATTTATTAGTTTGACAGGATTGAAGCCAATTTAGATTAATTTTGACTATGTCGCTATAAAATATGGGCGAATGATCATGCACGCACTGTGGCACGCAAACATGCTGACTTTTCCGATGGTCCACCGGGGTCACACATTCACGCAATTTCTTTTACTGCCTTTTGATTTTTAAACCGTGGATCCCCATCCGCTTAGCCGTGTGTGGAAATAGTGTGGTAATACCTTTTGGGGTTGGAAAACGCTGAGTTGGGGTAAATTGTAAGCTTTTAGAGATAAATGTGATTTCATGTTGTTGTGCAGAGTATACCGCGCCACGCCCGCACTGTCACAGTTGATGTTTTTGACCTTTGAATAGTCAGAACATTTACGAATTATTTAGGGGATATCCAAGTTTGGCAGGTAACTAACCCTAGGAGAGTTTAACAGTACATCAAGCGAGTAAAGGAATATGTCGATTGGATAGACTCGCTAATGCGACTATTCTTTAATTGGGAGAGACTCTCCTGTTGGTTTTTTTATCGGTAAGGAGAGACTTGCAATGCGGATTTCCGGGGAGTAAAGCAACTCTCCTCGCCGAATTATGTTGAAGTAAATTGTAACATTTAAAAAAAAAAAAAAAAAAAAAAAAGAACTGTGCAAGATATTTCCATTCTTTTACCCCACCCAAATTAGCATCCACTCATCAGTAGTTCACAATATAGTGAAGAAATTAAGATCATGAATTGATCAGTTTAGACCAGAATTGAAGGAATTTCAGATGAATTTGACTAAGTTTCTGATTATCTTTTCACAGAAAATTGGCGAATATGTACATACTGTCATTCAATTTCCTAATGGTCTCATGTGTCAAGTAATTTCTTTTTGTCTTGTTTAGTCAAAGTCTTTTGGGTGAATGTTAGAGATATGTTGAAATGCTGTTGTGCAGATGTATACCGTAGTTAACATTTGCTATGGCAGTAATACTATACAGGATAAGTGGTAGGCCTACCAACGTAACTTGTGATCAATTGGGTAAAATAAATTTAGAATCACGGAGCGTGGCAGTGGGACACGATCTGAATTCTTCTGGCCCGAAATCATGCTCCAAGACATGACCAGTACCTTATTATCTCATAAGGCATCTATTCAATAGTTTTCCTACTTCAATCCACACTCGTGGTGTTTTTATGATTCCAATCTCCAACTCTAAAATACAAATAAAATCATAACAAATTTTTGTTCCTGGAGTGGGAGTTCGAACCCACGACCTTTAAGATAAACGACGAGCGCCCACCAGACACACGCCACTCAATCCGAGCCGGCAGGATGTCGTTTCTTTTGTATACTTTCAATATAAACATTACGATAAAGCCACACATATAATGAATAGCGCCCCTATGAGACGACTTGAAAATATATAATGCTCCTGAGCCTGATTTCGGGCCAAAATCTCCAAGAATCGGCAGTGGCATGTGTAAACGGGGGGAGCCATGGGTCATCCCCCTAGTTTGGTCTAGTGGAATTTCAGCATAAACTTATTCTACTGGCTGTCAATTGGGCTAGTACGCATTCTTTCATTTGAATTAATTACTAAAACATAAAAAAAATAAAAAAAATATTCTTCTTAATACTAGACAAAATGACCACCCGGCATGGCTCTGCCCCAGATCCCCCGGCATGGCTCTGCTCTGCACCCAACCGTAAAGACATTGGTGCTCGCTATGTGTATAATTCCCCTTCGGCAGTACAATCTTAAAAGACTTGCTCACTGAGGACGGGTAGTATAAAACTACCCTTCCCCAGTGAGCAAAGTTAGGAAACCTGCAGTCTTTTCTTTGAATTTGTTACTATGTACCCCTCCTAAAAGCGGTCAGCTGGAAGGCTCTAAATAGATACTCCAAGCGTTTTCCGCGGGCTCCGCCCTGACCCACCCCATCAGGGCCCTAGTGGGCGCCTGCATCCCCCCTTCAGGGCTTTCGGTTTGTGCCCTTTTTGGTCAAGACACTTGCTGCGTGTTCCGTTTTTTGGTTCGAACGATCAAGAAAAAATGTTCGTTTAATAGGGATCTACTTAGGAAAGTTTTTAATTCCCCCCCCCCAATAGTGATCCCGAACCATGCACCTTTTGGTTTTGTATTGTTTTAATATGCTCACTTCTCCCGTCACTACCACGCTTCCAAGGACCTTATTGCGGCAATAACATTCTTCGTTTACCCCGCCTGAACAAAATGTCGAGCACGGCTCTGATAACCATTCATATGTGGGCCCTTCTTCGGTCACGTTTGTGACCCCCCACAACACGGACCAAACTTTAATTGCCGCCCCCCCCCCCCATGACAAAATAACCAACTACAAAGTGGAACAATTAGTTTTGGTTGGGTTTGGATTGAAAGGTTATCATAATGTAAAAAGTATAACAATTTTTTAGGTTGATAAAACAGCAGTGGCCCATCTGCAGATTATTTGGTATATCCTTTTGAGTTTGAATGAATGAATGAGATATAAAATGTTTGATTTAGGAACGGACATTTTTCTTTGTTATCATTATTTTTTTAATTTATAGTACTGAATTAAAATGAAATGAAATTACATTTTATGTGCAAATATACCGCAATTATACACCCACACGGTGCATGAGCGGATGTTTGCCCTTTGATTACTCGGACAGTTACGAAATAAGGGAAAAAATACCAGTTGGGAGTCTCACGCAATAGTGGGTATTGTGATTAAGCATGTACGTTAGATTAGAATAAATCAGAGCAGCGACTCTCTAGACATCCGAGAACTGGTAAATATGTTCAAGATTGAAGCAATTTTAGCTGAAATTGACTAAAGTTTCAGTAGCCCTATTAGCTTTGTCGCTGTAACTTTTTAATATTGTTATACTTGTCTTTCGGTCACTTTCTTTCTTTCTGGCGACAAAATCAAAATGCTTCCAGTGCTAAATA